>JAQQZY010000016.1:29063848-29088678 GCA_030068375.1 Ostorhinchus rueppellii | reverse complement strand
TTATCTCATAAACCTGTTTGAAGCATTGCTCTTACAATATTCAGATGAGTAACAGCAAACAATTAAAACATTGACCTCAAATGTTCCACAGCTGCTTTGTTTTTTTTTAACCCTTTACCATATATTAATCTTGTTGCATAATTTCTGAATGCTGTCTGTCATGCCATCATTGCAAATGTTTAGTTTAATTAAACTTAATTTATTCTTTATTCAAGAGTTCTGCAACAGCAACCACTTATTGGCCCCTACTGGTCTAGGATTTAATCCCATCTTTGTGGTTTTTCTGCTGTTCTGTTTCCCATCTCCACTAATACTTTCCAGTGCAACACTAAAGCTAAAACACAAAGCTTTGATAAATGTGTCCCCAGAGAAGTAAGAGGTTATATTAAAGCTAAACACTCTAATAGTTTTATTTTACAGTGTTTCTTTCTTGTTTCTTTTTTTTTTTTACCTGTGATGGAGACAATGTTGAGCAGCCTCCTCATGGTCTGTGGACTGATATCACTGAACCAGTCCTCAGTCACCAGCAGCTTGGTCAGGTCAAAGGACATCTGTCTAGTGATGGTTCTCTGCATCTGACGCCGCCGGTATGTGTCCTGTAACAGGCAGCAATTGTGCAAAGACAAATATCAAATGAGTCTAAGACTGGAAATGTTTCATTTGTTTCCATCCTGTTTCCAGCTGGCACTGTAAGATTAACCGGTATCCAAGACTACGGTTTTACTTGTCAATTTTGTGCAACTTGAATCATCCAAATAATGGCACCACATAATATGTGACAGGATGTGATTTTGAAGAAATTAAATAAATAACTGAAAAAGAATCTTATTTTTATTGGAAGAAGTATCTGATGCAATCTTGTCACAGTGTCAGTACATGAAGAAGGACAGGACACCTAGCTACAGACAAAACTCTCTCCTGTGACTGACACAGTAGTTACATAAAGAATAGAAATCTTAAACGTTTTATTTGTGCAGCCAGGCTGGAAATGTAATGTGATAAGCATAACAATTTCTCTGACCCTGGAAAACGTGTGAGAACTTATGCATCATCACTGCCACTAGCTGTGAATCATGAGACAGGCAGGAGAGCGGGCGTTTCAGGGTCACCATGTGATTTCAGGCCATGTCACTCTAAAGCCGTTCTCATGTCTGAAAGAGATGGATGGACGGATGCATCCATAACTCCCTGTGCAACCTATTTAACGTCTGTATTTAAGTGCACTTGGATGTACGTTAACTGGAGTATTTTGCTCTCAGTAAATAACAGCTATTTTTGTATCAGTGGTACAGTGTTGTAGTTTACAAGGAGCCATGATGGTGACATTTTAGGTAACCGAGTAAAGATCTGAAACCTAGCAGATTAAGTGTGAATGAGACCAATTAAAAACCTTTAAAAAAAACCCTTGATGTCCTAGACGCCTTCCCCGGTTAAACTCATGTCTTTGCAGGGAAAACATATAATTGTCTGTGACGACTTAAGGGGGAAAAAAAATCAAAGAGCCAGTGTCCAAAGCTGTTGACACAGATCTACCAGAGAACATCTGTGATGATATCAGACAGCTGCCATGGTCATGAGCCAAGGCGAGGGTTTTGGTTCAACTTTGAAGTTGTAATGCAGGTCTCATGATGGGTCTCAGAGAAAGGAAATGTGGCCACATCTCAGTCGGGCCTGAGAAGGTTTGTCATATACTGCAGATAGCCCTGCGTGTTAACTTGTGATAAAAACATACATTTTTCATGGCTTTTATTTATCTCTTCTATAAAGAGTTGTGACTGATTTATCTGAAAGACTTTTTGATTAAATAAATAAACATGTGCAATAATTCATTTTACTCCTTTTCACTCTGGTACATTAAATACATTCCTTAAGGGTCATTCTTTTAATTCCAGTAAATAGAAATCAGATGCTAGAAATATTCATAATGTCCTCCACAACTTGAGAACCCACATGAAAAAGGAGAGCCACTAATTCATACCCCCCTCCGCCCTCATTTTAATCGCCACTTGTAGGAAAGGGCCCTCCTGCCAAGAGCTAGCTAGTGGCAGAGGGCAAATAAAAAGCGCATGCCACCCCATAATAAAAGGGCCAACACTAATAATTGAGGATACCAGGCAAACCAGAGGTATAAACAAATGTCAAACAAATAAACAAGAGAGGGAGGCTGAAAGGAAGGAGGGGGGTTATTGGGAAGGTCTTGCAGGGTGGGAGGAAGGCATCAGTGACAGCAGCAGAGTCACTTAGCCTCCTGCCAGCAGACCTGGTGCCAGTGTTTTGTCACAGGGACCCACTGCTGCTAGGCCTTGTCATTAGGCTGTGGCAACGCAGCAGGAAGGATAAACAGCCATTACATCAATTACACCAGGAACCTTGGCCGCACACCGAGCACCTCGCTCTTTTTTTGTCTCCTTCTGTCCTCTGGCCTCGACACCGCCTGCCAACACCATGCCTGTACTCAACACGGCCTTCAAGGATGAGGGCGAATTAGGAAGTAGACAGGGTTTCTATTGTAAGGCCGCATCTGTCACCCTCTGCAGGCTTTAAGCATGTAATGCCCTCAGTGTTTTCCATTCAAGTGCTAGTCGAGTGACTGCATTTTCATTTTGTTGATTAATGTTTTTGGGGGTCAAATTAATTGTCAGCTAATGTGAGTGTTGTGGGAAAGATAGAAGAGTCCTTTTACATCATTCATTCATTCATTAAAAAAAAATTAATTGAGAATCAAAACCTTAAGAGGTCATTATTGTGTCTGATTTTAATTTGGTTGTTGTGGGTAAAGTGAGGTATGAGCAGTGTCAATATAGGATAAGTACAACACACAAATAAATTTGCACTTAACAGTTCTTACCCTGCGGTTTAGGGCGTTCTTGCTCCCTAATTTGGACTGGTCTTGATTCACACTGTTCGGAGATAGCTTCCGCTCCATATCTTCATGCCATCCTGGAAAAGCAGAAGAAAGAAGCTGATGATCCATTTCCAACATTACAGGTAAAACTTTTTGTATTAGTCCTAGGACAGAATTCATCAACTACATTTGTCAAATCACCAGGATTTTTCAAACACAGCAGGAGCCACTCATGAACTTTCTAACAAATGTCTCTTAGCCTACTTGTGTAATATACAGTATTTTTATTTTTACCAAAATGAAGGTGGTTTTCATTAGCATATATCAGCAGGAATGGACCCCTAGATAGACACTAGAGATGGGTGATATGGGTAAAAATGTTACTATGACAACAATGTTCATGATCAGTTATTTTAATATCAGGTTTAGGAAAGATGATTTTTGGTCCCGAGTGAAATCAGATCATTATTTATGGTTTTAAACTATTCTTTACAGTCACAACATGACTACACTTGATAAGCATGAGTGGAATATTTAGGAAAAAAAAAAAAAAAAACGACCAAGGGTCCTGTAGTCCAACAGCATATTTAAAGACATTAATTGACATTCATTTGACCATTCAAGGTCACCTCAAGGTCAAAAGTCATGATGCCAAATGAAAGACCACATGTGACTTCCCATCTATTGCCAATAGTAATTATATCAATATTTTCAACTGTTTTCCCATAATAAACCAATGAGAAATTTTAAAATTTCAAAAATTCATTAAAAATTTTCAAAAATCAATATTTCCCAATTCTTTGAACAAACTTGGTAAACCTTTCTCCAAAGATGTTCCCCAACAAATATCAACATTGTTTATGGATGGATGGACGCTAACTGATACCAACAGCACATCAGACACTTCAGGCTGTTAGACTAACAACAAGAACAAGAACATTTGAAACAATTTATAATAATCAATTAATTAAATGTTTGTTCATGAGTAAAATTACGCTAAACAACAAAACATAGAAATGTGTGTTTATTTTCTGGAGGCATAATTGCAGAATGTTGTCCTGGCAGAAAACAATCAAGTTTAATTGGTTCTGATTATGCAATGTCCTGATTGGTTAAAAATTCTCGACTTGGGTTGTATTGGCTTTCCCAGTAATAAAAAGCAGATATATGTATTTATAACTTCTTTGGAACATGCAAGTGATACACACTGTGGGGGGTGTAAATCATTACCATCTACATTGTTTTGGGAGTTGCTTCAATATCAGATGATACAAAACTACTGATTAGGAGACTTTGGCGGGCCCATAGGCCAGACGGTCACATTAGATCAAACACCAACTACTAACTCTGTGCGAAACCTTCTCTTTTGTGAATACAACAAACTGTGTTGTGTATCAGCCCTTTACCCTCAGCAGGCACCACATCTCCGTTGGTGGGAGCTGCCATGCAGAGCTTTTTGGCCGTGCTCAGGCCTCGGCTATTGAGGAATACTGGCAAGTGGACAATGTTTCTCATGTAGTCGTGGCCATTGATGTTGGAGTCTCTCAGTACGCTGTTGAGATTCTGATTGATGGCTTTGATGATAATATGGGGGTCACTGGCAAAGATGGAGATAAAAGGGCCTTTGGAGAACAATACCCTCACCTGGAGAGAGGAAAAAACACAAATTAGTGTAATACAGACCCCTTTCACCGACATTTAGCATTACAAAAATGTCTTACAATTATTTGCAATTATCTTCAAACAGTATTTAACAAACTCTTCCACAGACACAAGCTCATCAACTTGAGATCCTCAAGCCTGATTTATTTAGTATAGTAAAAGAGTTATCTTTTCCTCCTGGATTTCTAACACTTTAACTTCATACACAGAGGCTCATGGTCTAATCAGTCAGTAACATGTCATCTGTCATCTGCTTCAACTTAATGACAGCTGTAAGAAATGCTATCTGGAGCACATGGTGTTGGGGATTTCCTCTCTACTAACTAAGAGACATTGTCTAGCTGTCACAGGACACTGATTTGAGTTACATGCCAACATGGTTTGTTAACCTCCGGCCAACACAAATAGGCAAGTACTACAGGATATTGAATCTCCATGGCTACAGCAATTGTCTGCATTGTCAGCTATGTCTCCATTGCCTTATCATCTTTCAAATTAATATGTATTGTTTGGTAGCACAAAGTAGCACAAGCTTTAATAAAAAAAATATATATTTGTTTCAACAACAAATAACAGGACAATACAGAGAACTGCTTTTAAATCTCTTTGAAATGAATGGCTTCACAGTTACTCAGAGGTGCTCGCGGAGATGAGAAGATTACATTAGCAGACAGGAGGCTGCCATCTTCTCTGGGATTGCTTCACCAAATAATAACATTTGGCTAAAGGAAATTCTATTACAGCAGCTGGGTGGAATAATCTAAACTTGGAGGCCAGTACAAGCAGCTGGGAAAACCAGAGTAACTGTTGGAGAAATGTGGGCTTTGCGTGCACTGATGAAAAGGCCCAATGAAAGCAAGGTCACATGACAACTGCTCTACAACAGTCAGTCTCAAGGTTGAATGATAGATGTCGAAAAGTTTAATTCATTCATATCAACATGTTATTTCTGAAGATGGAGTTGAATCCATAATGTAAGTGCCCATGTGTAAACACACACCGTATCCAGCATCTGCAGCACTTTGTCCTGCTCACAGGCATCCAGCCCGTCGATGATTACAGCCATACGCGTTTGGTTTTGAGTGAAGCCATCGATGGTTTTGGCCATCTTTGACATTAACTCCACCTCATGTTTCAGAACCTGGTGTCGGACAAAAAACACGCAGAAAATGAAATGAAATGTATTTCTATGATCCCAGGATAACTTTGAATAAACAACTGACTCTGGTGTCTGGCATTTCACCATCCTTTAATGGTTCAGATATTGACCCCTAGTGGTGATGGTGTAGATTTCAGTTTTTTTTTTAAAAACAACCCTTGGACACAATTAATGACAGTAATGTACCTTAACATAGATGCCATCTCTAAAATGGAAAACAGGAAAAGAGGAGGTTTGTTTGTAGCTACTGTAGAAACAGGATGGCGGCACATTATGGTGAATTCTGTTAACAGCTCATTCAAAGTAATGGCAACTCAAAAGTTAAAATTTTTTACGACTGTACTTGGATAAAAGCATATTTATCAACAAGATTTTATTCAATTCAATGCAACAAATTCAAATCATCATTTATTTGCACAAAACACCAGAGAAAATGCATATTTCTCCACACAGAATTGGAAATAATTAAGATCTTTCGGCATCTACAGTACATAATGTGGGAAGATTCAGGGAGTTCAGGGGAAAATGAGGAAAAGTAATGTAACAGAGTGGTAAACACACCTCTATTCCAACTATTGTCTCTATATAAATGTGTGAAGATGTGTAATACAATTAAGCTAGCCAGTAAGCCACTGAAAATATTGCCTTTGTGCTTCAGTTAAAAAACAAAGGTTCAACTAATTGACAAATCACAGATGTTAGATGTATTTTAGTTCAGACAATTAAACCAAGATCTCTGGAAAAATACTTGTAGATCTTGCAAAATCCCCTAAACCAACCTAAGATTTTTCACCCCGGAGCATTAAACAAAGATTTCTGGAAATGCTGCTGACCCTGATCTAGTTTACAATACCTAGGATAACACTGTGGTCTGGATAAATAGAAAAAAGTAAACTTTAGGAAACAATAACACAGACAGTCACTTTTGCCGGTTTATCTGTCTCTACATGTCCACTCTGATTTGTCACTTCTCAATCACATGACCCTTTCTGAGAAAAAAAAAGACAGCCATGACTGACAGCTGTTATTTCAACATGTGATTATGCATTTCAAACATGGATTAAAATGTTTTAAAATGAAACTAGATTTGCGTGAGAACTGTAGTGCATGAACTCTACCTTCATAAATCCTTCACTCTTGAGTTTGTGCAAGTTGTTGGCAGCGCTGTGAAGACGTTTTCTTTGGGAGTTGAGGACAGAGTCGGCCACCTGCCACCAGGTTCTGCAGTTTAGTAGTAAAGCCAGGCCCACCACACTGGCCATAGCTATCAGCACTGCATTCAGTGTCAGGTTCTCAGGGTCCACCTGGAAGATAAAAACAGTACTGATTAGTTTCTGTGGAGGTGTGTCAGGAGGTCGTGGAGATGGTGCTTGTTCAATTCCTTTAAAATAAATACTTTCATGAATACAAAATTGAATTTGTGTTAGACTACTGATTAATAAAAACTAAAAAAAAAAAAAAAGCAGGAAACAGAGCAAATAATAGTAGTTAAAACAATCTTACTCTTAACTATTAAACAAACAAAGCAGGACACTAACATTTGATAAGATGTACTTGGAAAATCTAAACCAGTCCAAAGAGTTTTCATTTCATTGTTTTAACCCACCTTACAGATAGCCAAAAGGGCAATGCCAGTAATCAGACAGCCTAGTGTGAAGGCAAACAGCACAAAGGAGGGAACACAGCAGGTCTTTTTCCACTTCTTGCCTGGATTTGAGTGGAAGGTAGAGGGCAATGTGTGAGACATAAACTAATAATATAAAACAGAAAGACATCACATAAAATTAGTTTCCGCAATCTCTGTAATAATTGCTAATAATTAAATTAGAAAATTTAAAGTAAGTAATCACCCAATGAAAAGAAGGTGAAACATGGGTGATGGTTTTCTTTGTAATTTGGCAAGGTTCATTTAATCATTTTTCATTATCATTGATCATATGGGCACAACACTCAAAAATATACCTTAATCAATAAAAATAATCACAATAAATGATTACATCTCAGCAACAGATATTGACTGAGACTGTGTAACATCACCTTGGACTTCATCATTCTTGAAAACCCTGAAAAGCCTGGTGGCCATAAAGCCAAACTCCCTCTCACAGGCATCAGAGAGAGTGGCGATCATCTCTGCCATAGATGTCTCCCCTCCGACACTGGACAGACGATTATAATCCGTGAACAAGAACCTGTGTGAGAAGCAAAATACTGAAGCTTTAGGGAGAATTGCAATTAATCATAAACATAGTATCGAACTGAAAATGACAGCATGTGTTTAGGTTTTTCCTGTATTAGTGTCAAACTGATTCTCAGCTACTGGAGCAATAAATTACTGTGTGTCTCTTGAGTGCATTTCTATATTTATCACCTGACAGGAAGTGCACGGGTGGTCTGCTCTGGAAGTTCAGGTGGGTTGACAAACATGAGCTTGAGCAGCAGCTCCAGGTAGCCAATATGGCGGGCCAGACGGGTACTGATGACCCATGCCCAGTTCCAGCTTTCTCTTTCACGACGACTTCCAAAATACACCAGCACTGCAGACAAGGAAATGTACAGCCCAACAACCCATGAACTTCAAAAGGTAAACCAATCAGTGTATTCTTTGTGATTTCTGTCTGCCACAATGAAATTTCTCAAAAAAAAAAAAAGGTTTGATTTAATCACTTTCTTCACAGAGTTGAAAATCATTATCTTAGGTTTTAATTTTAGTTTGCAGTGCAATGGCACCCTCTAGTGAGCAAAGCAGTGTAAATTGTATCACAATGACACTATTCATAGAGAATTATGTGTTTCCACATTTTGTTTTCTTAACTATCACAGCATATTGAGTTGCATTGATAAAGTATCTCTGCTTCCTTTTAACTGGTTCCCCGAGCACTGGTGAGGAACTAAATGTCCTGTGGATTTCAAACATTCATTTAAAATAAAATGAAATAAAATAAAAAACTTTCAAGGTGATGATCAGAAGAAATGGCTTCGAAACAGCAGTGGGATAGCTGCAAATCCCTAAGTATTTGTTATACTGAAATGCCGGTATTCAGTGTAATAGTTTGGGTTTGTCTATCATCTCACCAAAGAAGATATAGAGTAATGCAAGGAGGCTGAGGGAGACAGCAATAGCCAGCATAGGATCAACAGTGAAGCCCAGGACAACAGCCACTGAGCCACAGAGTAACAGGGTGAGGAGGACCACCAGCCAGGAGAACTGGAACAATGGCTCTATCTGCTGCCCTGCGAATGTCTTCATCTCATCTGATGGACAAGGAAGAAGACAAAAGAGACGAAGTTGGTCACATGGTGAGGATAAAATATAACTTAAATACAGGCTTAAATTCTATTCTCATAACTTAAAGAACTACAGAAGGATTTAGAATTTTAATATTTCTGTGCTTTTCACTGGTATATGCTGTGCAGGATTATTTACCCTCTAGTTTTTTCAGCAGGAAAGACTTGCCGCTTCCCCACTGGGCGTACAGTCCGACACAAATAGGTGGCTGCATGGTGGGCTCGCTGAGGATGTCTGCAAGAGCGCTGCTATACAGGTCATAACCCAGCATGTCCCCATCTGACTCAGTGGGGGAGAGATGCTCTACAAGATGAGAGGAACAAGACAAGTTAAATTGTTTCTGATTCAGGGTAATTTTCTGTACATTTTCTGTCAGCTGGTTTAATGTCTCTAAATGAAATGAATGGCATGACTCGTACTGGCTCCGAATATCTGTGTGAGGATGCTTTTCTGGTGGGTGCAGTCGATGTTGTATGGCGTCTCTCCGGCCTTGTTGGGGCGGTACAGCAGACGACCATCTTTAGGGTTCCTCAGTAGCAGCTCAGCCAATTTACGGCTCCGTCCTCGGATGGCAATGTGGAGGGGTGTGTCTCCTTTCTGTACGATGCAACACGCAGGACTGGTTAACTGCTGTTCAAAAACTTGCCACTTAGCACCATGATCAATTAGTCAAAGTATGGCTGTGCAATTAATCAAACTTTGATTGCAATTTCGATTTTGTTGTCAAACAATCTCAAAACTCAGATAATCGAGTTGAAACTATTTATTTTATGTTTTGCTTTACAAAATTTCTGAGACGCGCATGCACAGTACATTCCATTCCATTGCAAAAGAGCTGTAAAGTACATATTTGTAGCCAAAATTTATTTTCACTTTGAATGTTTTCCATAAAGAATCGATAAAGTGTTTTTTGAGAAAAAGAGAAAGGCTGAATAAATGCATTGTGAAACTCAAAATTAATCGTTTGAATAATCGTGATTTCAATATTGACCAAAATAATCGTGATATTTATTTTTTCCATAATCGAGCAGCCCAAAGTCAGAGGTAAAAAAAAAAAGTATAGTTGAAGCAGTGACGAAAACAATGAGGAAAAATAACATACATTACAATAATAGGTGTTCTTTACCTTGTCGATCGCAGACACTTTGGCTCCTTTATCCAACAGCAGCTCCACTATCTCTATATTCCGCATTTTTGTGGCTTTAATAAGTGGAGTTTCTCCTTCCTACAATATATTCATACACAACATTTATATGATTTGCATTACTAACATTCATTTAGGTATTTTTGGACGTCATCAAAAATTGAAAGTTAAGTTAAGATTGTTTTAAAACAGGAATATTAAGATTTTGCATACATCAAAAATTAAATGAACTTCAAGAGAGAAACCTCTATTCAAAAGATGTTGGAAACTAAAGCTTTCAACCTCATTGGACTAAATGTAAAAAGTCCTTGTTTACTACTCTACTCATGTATTTGCCTGGCTTATAAGTGTAACATACCTTTGTGCAGCTCTCTGTATCAGGGTTACACTGCAGGATGTCTCGGACCATGGTAGCGTTGCCTTTTTCAACAGCCCAGTAGAGGGCAGTCTTGCCATCCTGATGTTGAAAGGACAAAGCCAACATTAGCTGGATGTATTTTTGAAACAATAAAAGTAGGGCATATAAACAAGTACTACAAAAACATGGCTGAGCAAGGCCACTGTTTAGCATTGAGCACAGTGTTTATTCATCTGTTTCTTCAGCATGAATGCATTTGTGTAATTTATAAATGTGGATTAAAGTTCGAGCTCCTACCTGGCCCCTGACATCAATATCAGCATATTTATTCAACAGAGCTCTGACAATCTCCACATGACCTCCTCTCACTGCTCCGATAAGCATTGTCTCCCCACTCTAAAGGAGATACAAAAGACACAGAGACAGAAAACATCATTAAAAACCATGGCATGAAACACAAAACCCTACCCACACATCCATACAAAAAGCACTCAACAATTTCCTGTTTGGTTCAATCAGCGGGCTGGTAATGCTTATGTGGGAAGGCCTCACCCTGTCTGGGACATTGACATAGGTGCCGGCATCCAGCAGGTCCTGTACGATCTCAGTGTGTCCCTCTTTAGCTGCGATGGCCAGGGCTGTGTTACCGTCTTTGTCCGTCATGTTGACGTTTGGGTTTCTCTTCAGCACCTCCTTGACCACCTCAGTATAACCACCCTTCACTGCTACAATCAGAGCCGTCATGGAGTTCTGAAGAATGAAAACAACCCAAGCAATTTAAGGCATTTGAAGTTTACTATAATCATGTCATTTCAGTATTTCTGAATGGATATAAAGACTGGAGTTGCTGTCCTGTATAACCACTGCTCTACTAAATAAATAAAGGTATATTTGATGTACACAAGGAAAAATGATAAAGCATTTTAAACTATTATGAATTCAACAGACTTAATTTACATTTTGTAGCACTGGAGCCAGACTTTGTGAACACAGAACAATATTTGGTGTTGTCAAATGTAATCTAATTTACACTGTAGAATTAAATCCTTGGCAGACCCAAGAGATGCTGGAAGGATTACATCTCTCAGTTAGCCTGGGAATGCATCCCTATGGAGGAGCTGGAGGTGTCTTGGGAGAGGCGAGTGTGGCCATTCTTGCTCAAACTGCTGCCCCTGTGACCCAGACCCAGATAAGCAGAGGACAATGGATGGAAAATCTAATGCTTTTATGCTTGAAGTTCCAAATTTTCTTGGATTAGGCTTCAACCAAACACTAAATCCTATCAATTTTTAAGACATTCTGAAACTGTATTTACAGTATTTTAATGCTTAAAATTCACATTATTGGATTTTAGTCTACAGAAAGCCTTTGTATTAAACTATGTTTTGTGATGTACAAAATGCATGGAGCTTCTAATAAATTTTCTTTTATTCATGAATTTATTTAAAATATCTAATCTTCTTATCTCATTAGGCTGTTGTAACATATGAATTTAAGCTGCACTCACTGATTAATCTTACTATGATCTGTTTAGTGTTTATTAATCTAAGCAGTCAGCATTCAGAACAACAAACTGTATTTACCACCAGCTGTCAGCGGCACTAGGAGACTCTACAGTCATAATGACAAGTTTTGCATGATATTTCATTTAGTGAGACAAATTACCCATTTTCCCAGGCACCACAGTCTCCTAATCACACATAAATTAATTGTTGTACAGCCTTAACTGCTACAGTTCCATCTGATTATTGATGTTATATATCTGCCACATCAGTCAGTTTGTGTTAAGGCAGATGCGACATGACTTGAAGGAACACAGATGTGCTGTGTCATAAATGCAATCAATTATTCAATATTGCACTTTACTAATGCTCTAGTGGTGCTTGGCAGCATTAATTCTTGATTGTGTTAAAAATACACTGGTGGCGTCACAGCCCCTACAATAAACCCAAAGCAAATTTTGACTTGAGCTGTTAAACTACAGCATTGGCTATAAGTAGTATTTCTACATTCAAATATTGAAAATTACCTAAAATCACCATTAGGCTGTTTAAAATAAAGAGCTCTGATGTTATGTCAAAGAAGCCAATGTATTGGATTGTAGAGATAGGAGATTAGTTTAATTACACCAAGGGGACAGGGGATTTATCTGATCACTAGAGGGAGTAATGAGTCACTGTGCCTCTCCCCTATGGTGAGAGAAAACTAACACCCCACGACCTTTGACCAAAGCATTAGAATGTTACAAGACAAGATGAGAACCTCTAGGAAACAACTTTTATAGTCTGTTGTTTTCTCCACTGGACACAGCTCGAAATGCTGAGTCTAATGCTGAAACCTCAGTGTTTCTTCCACATGGGTGAGTCTGATTATGACTCTTATGAAGGTATAAAGTTACTAGGGCATTGACCCGTGGGGATCCACGAGTTCTAGATGTGGTAGTTTTTATGCTGTTGTGTATTTGTGCATGCTGTACCGCATTTGTCCAGCAGTCACCGCAAAAGCCTTCTGGGTATAGCAACGTAAAGGCTATTATATTCCAAAATTACTATTATCACCCAAAAAATTGGTTCTATCAACTTGCTGTTTTCACTAGTCTGTTCCTTGACCAAAAACACATAAGTATGTCAAACTGCAGCAGTCAGCTCTTTCCAGATTTTGTGTGAATCCCAAGACACATACACACATGCACACGGCGGCCACTTGGCTTTTATAATATAGATAATGTGATGTTTTTCCTTTTGTTAAGCTGCCATTTTTTGATCCATGGTTCAGAATCAACTGTGACAGTTCTGATCTTGTTTGGATGATTCCAAAAAGATCTTTAGTCCATCTATTGACAACACAAACTGTACAGAAATTAAGATAATTTGTGGTTTGACAGTGGGTGTTTTCGGTAGAAAAACAGAGCTAAGCTAACAGAGCTATAATGTCAAGTATTAGCTGATGCAGCACATGAGGATTATAAGACACAATGTTACTTTGACTGTCCAAATAATCAGTTTTGAATTTTAGTTTGCAGAAGAAAATTTGATGATACCATAGCACAGACGTAAGTACAAAAATGGGCTTTATACTTTATTCAGTGAGTGATACAGTCTGTGGACACATAGTGTTGATTCGTTGGTGGTTTTGGTAGTCCTAAGCTTGTTCTCGTTCCTGACTTCCCCCATTGTTGAGAGGATAGAATTTTGTGAACAACAATGTCTTATGCAGAGTTTAAGGATTTTCTCACATTCATCAGCTGAAGGAAGAAAGTCTCCCAGTGCTCACCAAAAATCAGCATTGTTGTTTTTTAAAAATTGTACAGTTTTATGTTTTTTAATCTATTCTTATATTTTATTCTTTTATTTAGTCTTTTATTCATTCTTCTGTACAGCACTTTGGTCCACTGTGGTTGTTTTAAAGTGCTTTACAAATAAAGCTGGATTGGACTGAATGGTCACAGAACTTTTTTGTGGAAGAAGACATCATACAGAAAAGTATTTTTGTTACAGGGTTGTTGTTTTTTTTATCTGTGTACGAGAAACTACATCTACAGGGCATTGTATTTGTTCTTGTACGTATGTAAAAGCACTTACTGCTCCTTCCTGGTCCACATCAGCTCCATTGGCCAGAAGGTGCATCACACTCTCATAGTGGCCCTTCCTGGATGCCCAGATCAGAGGGGTGGTTCCATACTGTAAATTAAAAAGGGAAACCACAACAGCGGTGATCAGCTTGTTTTGTTTTAATTACTAGAAAGATACTAAATAAAGAAAGAGAAAGGAAGGGCCTTGGGGAATACATGATTGAAGCAATTTAATCTTGAAAAGAAATGTCCTGTGTGATTAAAAACAAGTAAATTGTCTGTCAGTATGTAGTTACCTTGTCTGAACAGTTGACCTTGGCGCCATGCTGCAGCAGGAGATGGACAATCTCTGCATGGCCTCGACCTGCTGCCCAGATAATGGGGTAGACACTGTACTGTTGGGGAAGAGGACAGTAGGTGAAGTCATGCTGAAAATAAGTAATGATCAGAGCTGGGCCTGTGGTCATACTAATGCTTTAAGCCATGTCATATGACTAAAACAGCGGATGGTGGGAAGGAACTGTGCTGTGCAAGAGGTTGTACAAGTGACATTTAATATTGATGTGACATGAAGCAGTGGATTTACACAGAGCTTTCACTAAAGCTCTAAAGTAATCAAGTACCTGGCCTGTGATGTTTGGGTTTGCTCCTTTTTCCAAGAGCAACTGTGCCACATCTGTACGACCTTTATACGCTGCCCACATGAGAGCCGTCCAACCGCCCTACATAGAGAACACACAAAACACAATATATATATATTTTTTAAATAAATCATATGACCAAAGAGGAGAGAAGGCATATGTAAGGGCAACAATAGCTTTCAATTCAAGATTTCGAGAAGGAAGCAAAATGTGCTATATCCAGCTGGTGTGACACATTTTCCTGTGAGCAATCAGTATCACACAGTGAGGTTTATTATAATCCCAGTATGATGACTTGCTGTGATCTGTGTCCTGTGCAGCTTAAACACTCCCCACACTGAAATGAGTCAGACTCCTAAATCACTTCAGTAAAGTATGAGAGGCTTAGGATAAAATCAGGTGCACATTTTTTATTAAGTGAGCAAATCTGAATGTCTACTGTTGGGAAATGAACATTCACATACAGTTACATTTCATATTTCTGCTCATTAAAACATCTACATCACAATATGCATTTACTGATAATAATCTGCACATGTATCTCAAAGGTCTGCTCATAAATATACAGAATCCTGAGACGGTCTGCCTCTGACGGGTCTGTAGCCAGGACTGAATCATATCAAAGCCATGCAGAGACAGCCAGGGGCTCAGTAAACAGGATTACCACTGGAGAGGAGCCACCACGCTAAATATAATTTCATTTAATGTCCATTTCAAAGCTAATGGATCATACAACTTACCCAGGCCTGGGGTCATCACATTGAACACAAACTTTTAGTGTGTGTGTAAATCTAGACATCATAACATTTATACTGTACTTTGAACTGGGAGCTGCACATTGGAATTTCATGTACAGGTCATGTTAGAGCACTTTGTTAATGTGTCTCTTTTTACTTATAATGAAAAGACTGTCCCGTAGTCTTACCTTTTTAGTTTTATTTTTAATTGGTTCATTATCAAACACTTTGCAATGCAATCATGCACAAAAGGAACTACATATACAATACAATACATACAAATACAATTTTGTTTTTTTAGTTTTTTTATCCTGTTCTTATTTATGTTTATTTTATTTTACATTATTATGCATTAGTAATTTGTAATTTTAGTTCTTACCTTTTTCAGCTCTATAATCTCTCTAAGACCCAATCTGGCCTATTTGTGTATCACAATATTCCCAAAACGATGTGTAATCACAAAGAAATGTACAGTTTTTTTCCTCATTCTCACCATATCTCGGTGTTCCAGATTAGCATTGTTCTCCAGTAGTTCTTTCACCACCTCAATGTGGCCCTCCTTAGCCGCTGAAATCAACGCCGTCCAGCTGTCCTGTGCACAGAGACAACCTGTTACCGTGGGAACTCCAATAAGACCTCGATTCCCGTCGACCGAGTGTTTGTCCTAGCTCTACATGGGATGGCCAGGGAGCTGTCACAGCGCTGTACCTACCAGCTGGTCGTACCAGGTGCTCATGGGAACAGGGTGTCGGGGGTGATAAGAGCAAAGTATGGTGTGAGGCAAGATGCTTCTCCTTTCTTTGTTTCTCTGCATTTGTGTCAGAGTGAGTGAGCACAAGCTTTGAGTGTGCCATGTGTAATAGCAGGTTACATATACGTGAGATGTTAATGAGAGGTGTAGTGTGCGTGAGCATGCATGCGTGTGTGTTTTAGTGGGAGGGTGTATGCATGCGTGAGTGTGTGCGTGTGAGGGCTGGATCCTTAAGGCGCAGGGTGTTGGCCAGTGAGTGGATCCTGTCATTTAGTCAGAAGAGTCGAGGTAAAAGTGTGTAAATAAGTGGTCATTATAGCTTATGATAGCTCATAATAGCTGTGGACTAAGCTCCGGTGTGATGAGCTCAGCAAGAAAGAACACCAAGGCCTCTAGGTCAACGGCATCTTTTAAAAAAAAAAAAAAAAGCATGATGTGCTTAAAATGACCACACTGTTTTTCACCTGTTCCTGGATTCTCATACTCATTGTTTCCATAATTCCACGTGTACCTGCGTAGAGGGGTGTGTTCGTACTGCGTCCTCTAAGACGTATGCGAGTGCATTTGCATGCTTACAACATCATCCAAGTTCACATTGGCTCCTCTTCTAATGAACTCTTGCACTATCTCCAGATTGCCTTGCTCCGCCGCCACCATGAGGGGAGTTTGTCCATTCTGAAAAAAGGAAAGGTAGAAAAAACCCAAACTGTTAAGAGATTTTGAGACACAAAACATGTCACATCATTACACCCCCCTTTTTTTGCAGAGATTAATGAAAAATAATAAAGAACCTCATTGTGTCATTCAATGTATCACCTTACTTTTCCTTTTCACATTCATTTTAGCATTATTCATGTTGTTGAATCAATAGAACAGCAAGAGATATTCTGTAATCTTCTAATCATTAATATACCCAAATAAATGCCTCAAACCAATGATCTACTGGTGGTTCTTTCAGTACATGTCTAAAAAGCCATCATTCATTAACCTTTATTTACATTTAAGAGATCATTGTGGTGATCCTCATTTGCATTGACACAAAAATCAAACTAAAAACAAAGGGAAAAAACACCTAGAGAAGGTAATACTGCACTCAGAAAATAATAGGCTATTAAAAATACAATTGTGAAACAAGTACAGAGTTTGGGAGGTTTAAGAGAGCATTTCTAAAACGTATGAAAGGTACGAGTGCACTGACTTTAACAAAGTGCTGCAATTCATTCTATGAGTCAGGTGAAAGAACAGTTGTTCCAAGTTTAGACCTAACTTGTGACACACGAGCCGGTCATTAGATTAGCTCTGGTGAAGCCCATCTGAGTGATGAGGAACTTCAGAAAGGAAGTGTGGTCATTTTCCAGCCAGGGCTTTTATAGACAAAAAGGTGTGTATCCTGTCCCATTTCCACTGTATCCCATCTTTCTGGGAGAGAAGCCCACTCAATTTAATCTTAAAAATACAATGATTTATACCATTAAGATCAACAGTGATGACTTTCAAGACTGAGACATTACTCAAACAATGGTAAAAAGTGTATTTGTTGGGGACTTGCAGGTGAATATATACTTGCTGCAGCAGGACAGTGCATATGGGAAGGACTGACAGTTATAATGTCCATGTCACAATAATAGACGAGCACCAGAACCTATTACACTATGACTCTGATGGTGTGTTCTTTAAAATGTACTTTTCTCAGAGATAGTTTTTGACAGCCAACAAATGACCTGAGCAGAAAATACACAGGAGAGTTAATTCATTTTTGGTCAGTTTTTAGTCCTTATGAGGATTATTTGCAAACAGAACTTGTAAGACAACAACACACCTGTACAGTATGAATACATGTTAGTATTACACTGACAGCAGAAGGCACAGCTCCTAATAGCCCTCACTTACTGCTCCCACAGAACACGATACACGATCTTAAAGTGGTCTGAGTAGCTGTTCATGAAACAACCTGAGTGGACAGACAGATTGTTTTGATATGGTTCACTCACATCACTCCTGCTGTCCACGTCTCTGAACTTGTCCAAATGTGCTTTGATTGCAGCCAGGTTCTCCTCCTCCACATAGCTGAACAGACTCTGGACAGCCAGGGAGGTCATCTTCAGGGAGGTGGTGGTATCCATGGCTGCTAGTTGACCACCTGCACACCCCTGCAAATGGAGAAGATAGCATGTAAGTGTGAAGAGTCGGGAAGGATGGTGACA
Source organism: Ostorhinchus rueppellii (assembly GCA_030068375.1). Lineage (NCBI taxonomy): Eukaryota > Metazoa > Chordata > Actinopteri > Kurtiformes > Apogonidae > Ostorhinchus > Ostorhinchus rueppellii. The sequence continues at coordinate 29,070,320 of JAQQZY010000016.1, read as the reverse complement.
CCGCCAGAATACACCTGAGCTAAACAGAAAAATACACAACAACAAGCAAAATGAGGAGACAAACAAGTTAAAATCAAATCCAAGAAAAGGGTGTGGTGACTCTTTGATGTATCGTGAGTGGAATAAGAGAGCACTGCTCTTAACATCCAAGTCACGCACAAACACTCATACAAACAACTTACATATTTGCTTCATGAAAATAATTCCAGCATCTTAGTATCATGACATACAATCAGAAAAAAAAAGTATTTAAAGAACATACTCAAGTCTTGTAAAAACACAAACATGTCAGTGGGCTTTTCATTTGCATTTTAATGTCCTTATCTAAATATGTAAAGATGTACATGACCAAAAGAGTTTATTAAGATTTCTTGTATTGTTTGTCTTTATGCATTCACATTTTCTTGCACTTTATCCTGTTGCTGCCTTAATACGTGAATTTCCCCATTGTGGGGTCAATAAAGTTTCATCTTATTTTATGTTTGATAAAGATGGAGTACAATGCATCAGATTGCACTGAATGTGTGATTTTACCATTCACTACATACACCTACCATCACTGCTATGTACACACTTCTTAATAAAATGAAACTACAGTAAAGCTATGACTCCTGTACACAGATCAGCAATGATATTAAGCTGCAAGTACATTTCTTTCCATTGAAGACTAGTCAAAATAGGACATTACTCTGAACATGCTCATTATCCAACAGCTAACAAAGGGCTTTCAGTTCAGTTAAGTTCAAGGCTGAAAATAAACTGAAATTTGCCTTTTCTGTATAATGACAGCCCAGCAATTATAATGCTTGCTCAAGAAACTGCACAACGTCATTAAAACACTAAAGTTAAAGTTCTTTCTTGTGGAATAATGATAACTTGGGCAATCGGTGCATTTGGCCGTGTGCTCCAAATACATCAAGACAAACCTCAGTACTCCACAGCTGCCTTAAATTGGACTTTGTGGATCTTCTGTATGCTAAATGAGAGTTAAAAATAAGGTCTGACTAAAAGTATGATAGGTACACAGTTCAATTGTGCACCATTTCACTGAAATGGATTTGCATTGATGGGAAATGGTAAAAAATAAATAAATAACAGACTTAAGCAACTGTCTGCATTTGACAATTCAATGCATGCAGCCTACCTTTGAAGGATTGTGTATCATTAGACCAAACCATTATACAGAATTATTTTAAACCCAGACACAGACTAGCATATTACTCTGTTCACTGATTTATTTTAATCCTTATTATAGGATTTCTTTCAGTCGCAGCAAGGTCCTGGCAGCAGTTCTGTAACTATTGCGCAGGCACTGGCGCCAATATTTAGACTGGCTATTCCTCAGCAGAATGTCAAGTGCAAAAACTTCTCAGACATTACACATTTCTAAGACTTGATGAAAGAAAAACTGCTCATTTTCTGCTTCTTTCATTGTTGGGTGGATTTAGACGATCAATAAAAAACTCATTAATGATTCATGATGTTAGGCTCTTCCATCATGTTCAGACCTACTTCCTGTCACAGTGTGAGTGGATTTATCAGCTGCATTCATCATTTGCAAGTTGCCTTGGCAATAATGTTCACATAAAGACTACCAAACATGCTGCTCAATTTTCCAGCATAATCCCCGGGACAAGCAGCTCACACTCGGGTCAATAAACGCTTAAATGTCACATGCCTGTTGAGCTGTCAGTACAAAGGGCCAAAGCAGTCAATTCAGATAAAAAAGGAGCCAATCAATTTGTATCTACATATTATTTATTTTCCTTCTAAGTCTGAACATGTTTTATCAGCTTGAGGTCATATGCACACTGTTCTCTTGTATCAGACAGTACATATAAGTGCAAAAGAAAAAAAAATCCTTTGTTTACAGTGAAGCCAGCGAGAGCCTGTTGACACACCCTCCTTGTCTCTCTGCACAATAGGATGATTACTTTACAGAGGAGCCAATCAGTAAACCTTCAGCTCCATCCTTTTCTGATGAGCAGAGGACAGCTAACACACATCCTTTTCACAAAGCTGGCAAACAAGCAAAAAGACAAAAAGCCAGCCCAACCATTAAAACAGACAAATGATTAAAGCTATGAAAAAGTGACAACCATATTCTTTGGAAATGACTAAACATTAGCAAACATTAAAACAACATCTCCCTTACCTTGGTGTAGGATGAAACTTCTATTACAACACCAGTCTGTATCCCCTGTTCACTCGCACAGAGTATCAACAAGCACTGCAGGGCTCACACTCAGCATCCCCCCTTTACTCAGGGCTGAATATTAAATGAGGGGGCTGGCCTACGCCCATCTCTGCCAGCACAATAGACACACGCCACTAGACTTCCATTCATTACAAGAATTGGCCGGCAACCAATGGGCACAGATAAAAGAGGAGAGACAATGGGCTTAATTTACCAGTTTCTATCTGAGCAAAGCAATAAAGTCAGATTTAATTGATTAGTAAACGGATTGTAACTCGAGCCAATGGTTAATCTATTATGAGGCTATTAAGTCGTTACACTAATCATGGCATCACACTGTATGTTTTTTATTATTATTCAATATCTAGTATTGTTGTGGGGAAAAATAATCACTGGCTGCACTAAATCTTTGGAGTAAAGCTACAGTGAAATCTGGTATTGACACAAACATTTGCACATTTGTTGTGCTTTTTTGTCCTTTTCTCTTGATATACTTGATGCTTGTAAAATTTTTCTTTTTATATTTAAAGGCCTTATGAATGTCCTTTTAAATGTTAATTTGTTTTTAAAACTGAAAAGAATGATTTATTTTTTAGTTTACTGTAACTCTACACTCTATTACACATGATTTTTGAGACATTCCAATGAATATTTAAGGTATATGTTTATTGGAGGCCTAAAAAGACTTGGTTTAACCATAAAATAGAGTGATTTATTTGAATACCTCATAAAAATAAACCTCTGTACGGGGATACTTTATATATTTAATATTTATGAGGGCTATGTAACCTAATTTTCCACTAAATATCTGGTCTGCTCCTTCCTGTTTTATGATTCTGTACATACTTCTGTATATTTATTATAGTGTAAGTTAGGATTTTATTTTTTTTTTATTTTAAGTTGACTTACATGCATTATGAAAAAAAAAAAAAATCCTATTTTTTCCTAAAATCAAGTTCTCTGTATATTGTTCATACAATAAGTTGATTGATCACATTATATAACGCCAAGGAATATGGAGTGTTTAAAATGGCTTCTCTGTGTACATTTTTCAGTACAAGAAGGGCAATGGTGCTCGAAATGTTGTGGCTGGAGTAAATATTTGCACAAGAGCTACACTGGTATGGAGATTTTTTTTTTTCTTGTTCTACTTTTGCAAAAACTCTCTGGGGAGTAATTGGACACATTAACAAAACATCTAGTCTTATTGTGTGACACATGTTTACTAAAACACCTTCTCACTGATTCATTTTATGTGATAATAATTTGGAATATATGATAGGGTATACGTGGATAGATGTTAAACACAAGTTCAAAAAAACATTTTAAAAAAGGAAACAAGGGTAGGATGACAAAAAGAAAGACTATAAAGATTTTTCTTATGCAGTCCTGTGCAGAAGTCCTGTGTTAACATTAGTTTAGAACCCATTGAGTTATTTGTTTTGTGCCTTTTTTTAAGGCTGTGCACATATTGTATTTTTATATTGAATCTAAAGAGAATACTAATTCTACCTTGCAAAAACAACAAAGCTACAGTTGGTCTCAGACGTTTTGCACAGTACTGTATAGTTTACTAAACTCTAGTGACATAAGCTTATTAACTTGTCATAGACCTAATAAAGGAAAAACAGACTTATGTCATCAAATAGGAGCAAAAATAATCGACTTAATCCTGGTTTGTCTGGATTATTAACATTTATGAATTAATGGATTGAACCAGATCTGTCTTCAGTTCAGATATAGTCAGATGTATTTGCAAAAACACAGAAAACCTCACAGAAACAGTCAGCAGTTCTGTTCTCAGAACACAGGCAAATGTAGTTAGTATGAAGACGGTGGGAAAACTGGATATGATCTCTAAATTTAACCAGTCAGCTCCTTATGGTCTGTCATGTGGGTCTGAAACTGCTGAGGATTCAGTTCCCAAACACATACCAGTGTCTGTCAAACTTGGCTTTACAGGGTTTGCCTGGAAAACACTTCAATAATAATCCAAATGTAGAGTTGTAAAGAGAATAGTTTGAGTAAATCAATTGGTTAACCAGCTACTAACTTGTCACAAGTTTGACAACCAGCCAAAGTGTCAAGCAATTGATAATAAACAAACTAAGACTGTATGTGGTGCAAATTTCCTGCAGCTGCATAAAAGATCGGTCTAAAATTAGCATTACACAAGAGTTGTCCTCAGAGGAAAGTAAACATCTGGATGACAGGAACACACAGATCACATGGGTTTAAATGTGACTACGCGCAAAAAAAAAAGTAAAATTAACGCTATATATCTCTTGTTTTTCTGTTGCGTATTATCTGTGGCAGTCGGGCTGTGACAAATATGTCGCAAGTTGATACGAAAGTCTTGTTTCGTACAGTCTCTAGGAAGTAAAAACACAACACAAGCTAGCTTTAGCCCAACTCCCAACAGCTAGCCAACATGCTATCGCTAGCTCAGTCTCAACAGGTCCGTGCACTTTCATCACCTCTAAAAACAAAAAAAAAGTACAGTATGCAGCTTTAAATCGCCTTACCCTGTCTGTACCGATCTGTAAAAACGCCTGGCTTTAGATTCCGGTCGTTGAAAACTGTTTTCAACTCATTGTATAGTTTTTCTCCCTGTGTGTTGAACACAGAGACAGTAACCTGTTCCCAGTTTGTGGCTCCTCCTCCCACTGGCCAAGTACAACAGAAACACACTGCCCCCACTCCCTAATATCCTCATTAAGTGGAGAAAAATCTCTCATGACAGGATTAATGCCCGCTGACACGTTATATATCCCTCTAAATCCACACTAAAACAATATTACAACCCATAAAAGCCACTGTATATTGCACTCAGTAAGTCTCCTTTTACTGTAGGTCTTCTATTTAATCCAGGAAATAGACTGCCCCTCAATTAAAACATGTTATTAAAATAAATTTTAAAAAAAACTCTGTTAAATGTGTTTTCGAATATAATACTTAATGACAGAAATATGCTGGATTATAATCAGTATCACCTATATTGGACCACTGACATTTATTTAGATTTTAATTAGATTTTCACACCATTTTTATGATAAAATTATAAATTCTGATATGAACTGGTCGCAGTATTTAGATCATTTTCCTCACTAAAAAGACACATAATGAAAATAGTCTACAACTAAAATAATCTATTAAGATTCTTACATTACAGCTAAAACACTACCTGACTACCTCCAGTGTAAAATTGTGACAAATTTCCATTGAAAGTGACATTAAAAGTCACACAAATTATGATCTGCCTAAGCATAAGCTCTAGTACATAATAGGCATAGTGAAAATACTCCATTACAATTAAACATTATGCATTCAAATAAGTAATTTGAAACTAAAACACAGTATTGTATTCATGTACATGTATTTTAACTACTATGAGTATTTTCGCTGTATTACAGTCAGTAGTATTAGGGAATGTTATCTGAACACTGAACCAGTTTAAGAATGTCACCTGAAACTGGACACAAAAGGATAAATCTGAGTATTAAATCACAAGTACTAAAACTGGCAATGTGAATGAAGCCATGTATCCTCCTGAGACCCAGTAAGTGAGTTTTTCCTTTTTCTTTTATTTTTACACATTACATTATTGCCTTGATTGGAAACCACATGATGCCACAGTTTTTCAGATATTCTTTTTGTCCTTTGATGTCCTTTATAGTGGACTTTTTTTTTTTTTTTTTAATAAAGCTCTAAAACTCTTGTCCACTACATTGGATGAAAATGCTTTGCTGGATCTCAGGAGGATATTACACTGGGCCCCTGTATACCTAAGATTTGAGCCACTTGTCCAAATACAATGGAGTTAAGTGTTAAATAAAGTCACTAAAACACAATGAAAATGCTCCACTACTGTATAAGTAAAAGGTGTGCATTCTAAACCTTACTCTTAGGCCAAAATACAGACACATTATCAATATTAATTGTGCAGTAAAAGGTTCCAGTTGGGGTTTTAGTACTGTATGTATTTACTGCTCATTTCATGTATGTGTTACATTTAAACTATAGCCAAACATGATCAAGGTCATTAAATATCACCAAAGATAAAGTTCCTTCTTTCAGATCAGAATTTATGTGCGTTTTATGTAATCTAGATTGAGATTAGTCACATCTTACTGGAGGTGGCTACTCAAGTACTACAAAATGAGCTCACTCTTCAAACATTTACCATGGTAAAATACACATGAATAAACAGTAATAACAATCCAGAATATCAAATATAATAGCAAACCACTGAAAGGAACCATTACACAATGACTA
>JAQQZY010000016.1:29040216-29057615 GCA_030068375.1 Ostorhinchus rueppellii | reverse complement strand
CTCTCTCTCTCTCTCTCTCTCTCTCTCTCTCTCTCTCTCTCTCTCTCTCTCTCTCTCTCTCTCTCTCTCTCTCTATGCTTTCCATGACTGGAAAATTGGTGAACCATTTCCCAGGTGTTCCAGGACATGTGGGAACCCCAACTGTAGTGGAAAAATGCTTCAGACACACAAGATTTTACACAATCTCAAATTGTGTTTCAAAAGGTGAGGCTCCGTCAGACAAAGACAAATTAATACATTTTTGGTTATTGTAAACAAACAAAAAGAAACCTAATTCTTGACAGTTTCAACATGTCATGGCCTGGATACATTTCATTATTTTGCTGAAACATCCAGTTTTGACCTCAATAGAGCAGGGCATGTGCAGATGGGAGCATATGGGTTTGGAGAATGGAACAATACTTGGCAGAGTTCAGTGACTTAAGAGTGATTCTTAATGCAATATATTCCAAAAGCATGGGGTGAACAAAAACTTTTTTCCACTACTATACATTCTGACTCAGCAGGAAAAACTGAAATGAGCATAAAAGCAAACCTTCAAACTCACATACCTGTAGAATTTGAGTGACGGTCCCACTGCGAGTAGGACAAATGGCACCACTGTGTAACTAATGGCAACCTGAGTCGATGCCCACGTGATGACATCATAGATGCACTTGTATGAATCAGAGACCAGGAAGTATGGTCTGATGTTATGCCTTACCTGGAGGTAAAGAAGAAACATGTTGTCAGTTGGAGTTTTCAACATTATTTTTGAATGCATTTAATTCCCTTTCCATCTTCATACACCATGATATCCATTGAATTAAGAAGTCTGGCTCCCAAATCTAGACTATAGAATATAATAATGCACTGTGTGAATTCTGAAGATAAAACAGTACTAGACCAAATGTACCGAAATTGAGGATCCATGGATGGAAATCCAGAAAACAGAAAACATTTGACCTGAAACTTTGAACTGACAATCATTTATGACTCAAAAGATCAGTTAATGATTTCCACGTCACTGATTCCATTTACAGACACACTAAAACTATGATCATTTTCTGATTTCTGGAGTTGTCAGATTTTTCAAGTGATCATGTAAACAGCATAATGTGATGCATTTAATCTGATAACAGTACAATGTCTTCATGCATATATTTGTTCATCTGATTTATTTCATTCTTTTACATCTGCACATCTGTTTAAAAAAGGACATTTGATTATACCGTTACTATGTACCTACTCTGAAAGAAAACCCGAAAATGGACTGAAAGGCCTTGTAGCACCCTATAATGTAATAATTTACTGAAAATGTAATAACGCCTGAAAATGTAATAAAATTTGCACTTAACTTGATCGAAAATGTAATAAAACCCAATAATGTAATAACTTCACCAATAATGTAATAAAATAAAATATCCTGACTGATATTGTAATATCTGCACTTTAACCTTGTAGTCATTCTGTTGTTTCAAATCCAGTGTATTTAACAGTCTTAGATTCTCAAAACACAAAATCTAGAACTTTGGACTGAAAAGGAACATATGTATTACATTATCTGTCAAGTTTTACATTATCAGTTTTGGGGAAAAAAAAAAAAGAAAAAAAGATCCTCCTGAAAATGTAATTAAATCCCCAATAACGTAAGGTATATTATCAGTTAAAATGTTATTACAATATCAGTCACGATATTTTATTATGTCATTGTTGAAGTTATTAAATTATTGTGTTTTATTACATTTTTGATCAAGTTAAGTGCAAATGTTATTACATGTTCAAGAAATTATTACATTATAGGGTGCTACAGGCCTAAACCAGGGTTAATTGATTATCGTATTTCTAAAGTGCATGTAAATGCATTGTTTATTACAATTATCTAATGACTCCTATTTATTGTGATTTTTATGGCCATGAAAACAGGACCACTGCCATTCAATTTGGATCTTGTTAGTCATTCCCTGGTTGTTTATATTTGTTGGATTCTATGCCAGCAGCACTGTCACTGATAAACTGAAACCAGGTAAAACATGCAGTCTGAGGTATGGGAAGGTGGATCAGCAGGCTCAGAAGTTTGCCTTAGTCATTTGTTGGAATTTGAATAAACAAATTTAACACTAATTTGCTTCCTGTGTGATTGGTGAAATGAAATGTGTCAAAGTGCCTTTGATTTCTGACTGTGTTCATAAACTATTGCACTGCAGGCTTCTAAACTTTCTATCCAGTGTTTATATAAGGGAATCAGACTGCTTATGTTGACTTCTTTTGTATTGCTCTATTATTTTACTCACAGTTAAGCAGAGACACTACACATATATGTTATTTTTTGTTATTTCATGTCAGTCAGTCAAAGGGGCGTATCTGAGCCGTTTAATACCTGGTTTTACATACAAATTGCAGAAGACAAGAGTACTTTTTTGTTATACGTTTTTGACACTGTCTTTTCCAGGTGCACCATGAACGCCTCATGTGTATTCAACAACAGCAGTCGAGGCAAGCAAGGAAGTCAAGCTATTTTAAAAAAGAATTAAAACTTATGTTCACCTGTAAGTAAATCTGTATTGTCATGGAAAAAAATTATTAGACCACCAAAGGTCATCAAAATCAATGGTTACGCAATCAAGTACTCAGTCCTGTGTGTATCATTAAAACAGACAGAAAATAAACCATGGAATGTCTAAAAGCACTGTTTTTGTCAGTGCAATGCCATAGATATTGATGTAAGAACTGAAGTGATTTTGGTTATTATCAAGAAAACATGGAAAATGGATAGATATCAGCTCTGAAATCAAACTCTTATGAGCTATTTTTGTTGTTTTCATTATATTTGTCTCAACAAATATACCTTTAGTTGTACCAGGAATTAAAATGAATAAAAAAAAGTTTAAGAAAACAAGGGTGGTAATATAATTTTTTTCCGCAACTGTATGTCTGCTGATGTCTCTGGCTGCAACATTTATCTCAAAATTGAGGCTAAATATTTTTAAATTCCATTTGCATCTAATGGTTACAGTCATTATGGGATATTTCTGTGTATTATCTGCTCATCTTTACATGTTTTTCCATTTCCAGTGGCTGCTGCGGTGTTGGCAAGCAGACAGATGATGCAACTGGGTCAGTGTTCCCTTTGTCCTCTTTTAGGTAAAGAAGAAAAATCCTCGCAGGCCTCATTCACCTTCCCCAACAACTCCACCGTTCTAGTGTTTCACTTAATCAAACCCTCTCGAGTAAATTATCCAGAATCACTGTACTGTCTATTACACAAAAGCCCTACTGTCTCCTCACTTCACAACGAAACAGTAAAGCGCTCTGGTTTAGCAGAGATTAGTGGTAATGGCCTCACACTTAAAATGAGTAATAAGTGGTATGTTAGTCCATAAAGAGATTTGGTTGTGTGTTTGTGGTCTGCTATGGTGACTCTCTTAGACTCCGATAGCACTGTTTTAAAATAAAAAGGATATAGGATTACCATCTGCATTATAATTCCTAAACCCCACTTATAGTAGTATTCTATGTAAAAGGCAGTGTTTTCTTACATTTTTACACGGCATGTTAGGATTGGGGGGGGATTTGATTGTAAGAATATAGAATGTAAGGCCAGAAATGTGTCTACAAATAGAGATGCAATGCAGTTTTTAAACATGTGATCTTACAAATCCAGCTTCCTCGCAAGGTAATATGAGCAAAAACTTAAACACTGGTTTCATCTGTACTGAATCTAGAGTTACATCATTATCTAACATTTTCACAGTGGACTTTATTCTGCCGGTGTTAAGGTTCTCATCTTGAACCTTAAAAACCTGTTAAGCCCTGGGCCAATTTTTTTCTGCTCGAAATAATTTCAGTGTAACAAAAAACCAATGGATTAGCCAGCAGCAGAAGTGTCATTCATATAAATCCACGTTACGACAAGAAAATGGAAACAGTACGGCAATATTAGTAATCATTGCATCAGAATACAACCTTTATTTTTGCTCTTCTTTGGCTTGTTCAATGAGTTTTTGCAGTAGAGAAATAATACTTGTGGTGTTGGATCTGCTTAGTGCTGCAAAGTTTGTCTCATTGATCTTTTGTTTTATTAAATTATTCATGACATACATTGGCCTTGGACTGTTAACTTGTTGTAAATATTAGCCCATTTAAGTGCTTGTTGTTTGAGTTGTGTTCTATTTTCCAACAATTAATTTCATGGAGCTTTTTGGCTGATGTTCTTTGTTTGTTTTTGTTCATGTTTTGTTTTGTTTTGTTTTTTTTTACTCTGTGACTCAAGGAAACGCACAAGAATTCCAGTGCATCTATACTGTGATGCATCTGTGCAAATAGCAAATAAATTCTATTCTATTCCACATGGATGCACAACATGTGCTACAAGCATCCTGTGGTATTATTAAGAAACACACAGAACTGTTGCAACTGGGATTAAACTACGGTTTTAACTCTTGTTTTGAACTCCCTCCCGCGGCATTTGTTTTTGTTTCTATCAAACCTCCAAATATAAGAAGAAAATGACCAAAGGATTTAAGAACCATCTGGTTACTATAAACTATTTCTGTTGAGTTTTTTTTTTTTCTTTTCATTAGGATTTTCCATGGCTCACATTTAGTCGCATAACAATTCACCATTCTCATCCATTCATCTGAAAATTACAGCTGAATCACACAGCGATACGTCCGTGACTCCACAGACAAAACAGATAAGTATGATTGGTGTTCCCTCAGCAATACAAGACACGAAATTTATAGGATGCAAAATTAAGAATTAAACTCCCGAGAACAGGAACACTGGGGTGCACATTTGTGATATTAAAAAATTAAAAGAAAAAAACATAGATACAAAAGGGTTAAAAAGGAAAAAGGGGTGAAACGGACAAAAGACATCACCTTAGATAAAGGATCATTGAACTTGTGTGGCATACCACATCCCTCTTTCCCATCTTTTCAAAAACTTCTGTTATGTTTTAGAACAGTTTCCCTATTGTGATATCCCGTTAGCCCCTATGTTATGATGAGATACAGCAGTTAGTAAAGTCCAGTACTTACTGCACGGGCAGCCATTGTCATGCCTATGCCTGTGACAAAGGTCAGGTAGTAGCCAGGATACACCCCGTGCCACATGGCCGACAACAGGAAGGTGGCGGCAGTGGGGTTGATGGGACATCGCTCATAGCACACCCTAAGGAGAGGATCGAATGGAACACAACCACAGTTAAGTTACAAAATAAAAACATTTTAAAAAAACCCAAAAAGGTTCTATTCTGCTTAGGTTAAAATGCATTATCAATAGAGGGTTAGTAAGTACAGTGTTTGTTCGACGACCTCAGATCTACCACAATTATAGAACTGTACTTTGTAGTCTGGAAATATTTCAGCATGTTTGGGCTTGTGTTAAGAGATTAGCTGAAAGGTCAAAACACATATCGTAGGATTTATGGATATATTTGTTGGTTTATACATACAGACAATGCTTTCGGTCTTTTGTGTTTTACTACAAAGCACATGGAGTTAAATTGTGTATGTTATGTGCTATACAAATAAAATAAAATGCCTCACTGACCGTTTCCAGACTAAGCATCACCACATTTACTGTATTTCCTCAAATAAAAATAAGGAGTTAGTCACAAGCAAAGTCTCTAATAACAGCCAGGGATGTAGTCAACTTGGAAAAATAGAGGTCAGGGAGAAAATAATATGGACAAACTTCTGTTGCCTGGCATAGTAAAGTCTGAAGAATAATTCTTTTTTTTAATTGAGTATGTTCATCAGTATGATGTTATTATTCAGACTCAGTCCCTGTAGGTCTGTGTGTATTGATATCGCACACAAGCTAGTTTGTAGAAATGCACATACAATAAATGCTGCAAAGAAATTAATAGTTTCCATGTGTAGAAACAACAAAGGACTTACTGTGTGAAATGTGTTGAGTTTGTATTAACCCATAAAGACCCAAACAGCCACTGATGACCAAAACCGTCTACTGAGCTAAACTGTTTAATACCTGTTGATCCACTAATTCTATCAATGCATGAAAATAATTGGTGTAAAATACAGTTCATCATCTTTTTCATGGTCATCAGATATGACCCATTTGGATGTTCAGAGGCTCTGTAGTTACACTGTCATTATCTACAACATTGATTCACCAGTAAAACCCATGGAGTTTAATAAATGACATTGGACGAAGAAACTTGGTTTATGTTCAGTTAGTGATATATTTTCTGAAAAACACTTTTTCTTCAGTTTTCTCTGTTTCTGGTATAATAACCCTCAACTTTAATCTGAGGGTTAATGAACATCTATGTGATCAGTGAATTTCATCAAAGAAAATACCAGATTTATACTGTAAAATCACAAAATACACAAGATAATATAATACATGATGAAAAATCACTTAAAAGTAAAATATACATAAAAAGTATTGTGGAACTGCCACATAAGTAGCACTGAGTCTTTATGGGTTAAAACCACAATGTAATGATAACAACAGCAAAAATAAACATTATACTAAATATGCCAAATAGAAAACTCTATTTAATAAAATTTTGTAAAAAAAAATAAATAGACATTATCCTTTACTACATATGGGAGCCTGACATTAAGACCCAGGGCACACTTTGAGGAAATGTTTAATCACATGAGTAGTTAACAAGTAATGCTTCAGCTCTTTCTTCATTTTTTTGCATTTTAAGTCCTGCATGCTTTTACCTTTTGAGCCAAAGCGCTGTCTGGATATTCCAGTTGTCTAAGAACAGTTTAAAACTGGTGGCAAACTGAAATCAGAGACACAACAATGTAGAACAGTTTGAAACAGCAATTGATAAAGCATTTAATCAAATATAAGACCTCTTATCAAAAAGGAGCCAAACCTCAATGTCCAGAATTCTGAGATTTGATATCAGGTCCCACCGTGGGGAGCCATCTTTGTTGTATCCATTGAAGCCAAATCCTGCAGCGTTGTTAATAGCATCAGCTGCAGACGAAAGGAGGAAAGTATTTCAGAGCGCTGCAGCAGCAGGAAAAGATGGCAACAGCTTGACACCCTTAGTATTAATTAGTTTGTCAAGGAAATGACAGAAACAGATGGACGTGGAACATCATACAGTATGCATTTGTCATTGACAAGAAACAATGGCTGCAGTTCACAGATAGACACTAGATGGCACTGCAGTGTCAGGAAAAGCAGGTAAATCAGTGGGGACATTTTTATGCTGCACTTTTTTTTCTTTTTTTTTAAATATCATTGAATGAGATGTGACATGGAGCCAAAATAGAAACCACTCGAGTTGAAATTCATAGGTCTAAAAATACTCCACAAATTCTCTTTTCTACAACAAGCTGCTGCATGGTGACATTTTTAACCTTGGTACAAAAAAATGGCTGCTTTTATAACAGTTTTGCACTTTGACACAATTTTTACACTGAATATAGTTTACTTATGCACTGACTTGCAACTACTGAATTGTATTGTAACTGTAACTTGTGTGTCACCTATGACTTTGCCACTTTTTATAGTGCCTATCTGTGAATTATTATATTATGTATCACTTTAAATGCTAATGAAGACATGTTACCGAGTAATGTATTGTTTACTTGATCATAAAAACTCAGAAAATGGTGTAAAATGTTGAGCAGTGTTTAGTCCTGACTTCTTATGGAGTAAAGTACCCAGAAAATATTCAAAACGAAGATGCTGGAACCACAGAAAATGGTCTTTGTCTTCAAAAATTATTCACACCGATTCATAATCTAAATTTGTGATTCATTTATTAGTTGAAAGCTAACTGATGATTCAGGAGCTTTAGAAATTGAGTAAAGAAAAAAACTGAGACAGCTCCATCTATAAGTAACTCACCAAGTGTCCAGACAAAGTAGTATTTGGGCCTGAGAGCCAGCATAGCCAGGTAAAGGTAGATGATCTGCAGATAGAGCGGTGTGGAGGAGCTAAATTCTTCATCTATGCAGCGTTCCACTGGGATCAGCTTGCACAGTGACAGATAGATGCCCAGAGAGATGGCACATGTGCACAGCTTGGAGATGACGTCATCCTGAGACGAAAGAGTCGGAAAAACCGATCAGTCACAGTACACGGCAACATTAAAAAATAAATAAAAACAGAGCTGGTAAGAGACTTAATCCTTTAACTTCAAAAACTTGTTAAGTAGAATGAAGGTTAGCCCTTGAGCAGTGTCTCATGTTTTATATTTAGACTGCGTTCATTTCCTTGGATAAATACACACACAGAAATCTTGGTGTGTAATTAAATTATTCATGAACTCTGCAGTAAAAACGCACAAATAACTTGGAGGATTTCACATTTGCGGTATTAAATTCTTAATAACATCTCAGTTTGTGTTACTCATAAGAGAACAAAACACATTATAATTACCCTTGCCCCAAAAAAACTCCTCTACTTATGGCCACTTTTCAAGTCTTACTGAAATATGCACTCCCTAGTTTAGTGCCTTTTGTGAAATCATTACAGCTTATGTGTTCAAGTATTCTGTTTGAGGGTTTAAAGCTGTGTTTTTCAACCTTGGGGTCACGACTCCACACAGGGTCTCCTGGAATTCAAATGGGGTCACCTGAAATTTCTAGTAGTTGATAAAAAATTTTTTTTAAAATGTAATAATTACTCATAAAAAATATTTTTTTAATTATTCAATATATATTTCAGTATCATTAAAACACCACACACATTTCCTAATAAAAATCCAGTTCAAATAAAGTGCAGGATATAATATTTGAGAAGGCATAGCTTCATTGACCTGATCAATGAAGATATGCGACCATGTGCATTACTACGCTTCAACCTGCTCAGACAGTCACAGTCAGAAAACCGGACTGAATAGAATACATGTATGAATATTATACATTATATAGCCTAAATGTAGTCCAAAATTACAGTTTATTTGCGACATAGTATAGCAAACTATTACATGATCAAAAACAAATTAATTTTAGCAACAAAAAAAAAAAGTCGACGTTTTGAATGTCTGAGGTTTGACAGAACTTTGTGGTTAAAATGGGATCATGAGCCAAAAAAGGTTGGGAACCACTGGTTAAAATAAGCACTTCCTGGTTTTGTTTTCTGTAGCATAGCACAGATAAATATATATCTGTTAAGACAAACTGCTTGTAGATATCACCAATGTCATTTTGTTATGCCGACAGCTGAAGAGGACTGAGTTATTGCACTTATGTTTCAAAAGTAGTGAGTGTTTTATACCTTTGGAGAGGGTTCGCTCTGCTTGCACTTCCCGTTCTCTTTGCCGTTTGCGTTTTCCTGATGCCGTGGTTGGTAGCACGTGCCTTCAATGAACGCCATGTAGTCATTGTAGGAGCAGGTCGGACCAGCCAGAATGCCCATGAAGTTACAGTTGTAGCTCAGGTACTCCAGCAAACTGGGCATCCGCCTTAAGAAGCAGAGGGAAGAGTAGATACATATAGGGGGGAAAATGAAGGTTTCTGTGTATTATAGTGCAGTATAATACAGTATGGTATTGTTTTACATTATTTGGACAGATCAGTTTTAGTAAGGTCCAAGACTAAATAAACTCAGAACATTATGTTTGCACTGACTGCCCCACAGGTCGCCAACACTCTCTCCTCCACAGATTGAGCTGTCAACAGAAAGTGTTCCTTGGTTCTGCTTTGCAGTTTTTGCAACTTTTAAGTTGACATGTCGGTCCCGCTCACTGCTCAGTATCTTATCTGCTGTTTTTTGACCAAGTTGTTACAAAATTAAATTCCCGTTTACCTACAGTTACAGTTCTTGCCTATCATTACGACTTTTTACAATCCTACTGCAACACTGTCTTTAGCAAAAGAAGGCTGTAGCCGTAACGCAGGCCAGATGGAGGGTACGGCATTCCTACAAAACAGGTCACATGAGAGTAGTGAATGCGTGGTTTCCTAGATACTGAGTGCATACTGACGGCTTGCCAGCACCAGTGAGAGTCTGACAGAAGGACAGTGGGGTGATTTCCTATGCACAGAGCAATGACGCCTTTATTAAAATGAAAATGATCAAGTCCTTCATCCTGAGGCCAGACAGTAGAATGCACAATGAACACTGCTTCGGTTTTTAATTTCATAGATAACCTCATGATTGAAATGAACCCTAAGACTAAAACTCAAATTCTAAGATGATTTTAAGAATATTTGCATTCGTACATTGCCATCATCTGTATCCACTGAACTGATCATGACTCCCTTTTTGTGACATGCATGCCAAACAAATAAGCATAATACGATTTGAAGAGGAATTTCGAGATGTGCCACAACTTTTTAATTTTAATAATATTTGCCGGTTTAAATTCTTTATTTCACATCCACATTCAGTTACAATTTTGTAAGACGTAGAGTTTGAGGCCACATTATGTCTTTCAAGGCTATTTTGAACTGTGAGAATAGAACAGTAACAAGTGCACATTACACCTAAGAGTTAAATCACATAATCGTTCCAAGTACTGGTGATGTGTCAACATCAACACCTTTATTTACAAAGCAGTAATAAATCAAAGATATCAGCAGTATCAACTCGACACTCCTTCCAAACCTTACCCAGTACGATGACTAATTCAATTTTTTTTGGTGCAACAGAATCGTCAAGGTTATTCTTTATACGCACACATTTATTTTTGTAACTGATAAGATAATCGTGATTCATCAGAAAGAAAGTCTCACGAAGCTTATATTGAAAGCCGAACGACAGTCTACCACATACACATTTTCATTTTCTCTCAAAAAGCAGTAAAATTCAATAATTTATTGTTGTCAAGGATAATTTTGTGCGTCTAATCTCATTTAATGTCTCATTTTAAGACAGGAAAGGTAAATGACATCAACGCTTGAATTAAGAATCATTGTGCTTGGGTAGGTATAATATTTTCAAGCAAATTAAGCGAGAAAAAAACAATCCCAACAACAACAACTGACATGATAGGTTTGAATATATTTGACTTACAAAAGCTACCTGGGTACTGGAATGAAACCGGTCCCTAAAACAGGACATGAGGCTAATAATTCAAACAAAATGGAGACCAATGTTATGGAGCAAGTTTGGAAGCACTTTGGGTCTATTTTAAAAATAAATATTTACTGAGATAAAAGAGGAACAATTTTTCAGATAAAATATGGTTTTATATCATTTTTATAGAATGTTTATACAATAATCCACATGTAACATGGTAAAAAGGACAAAAAAAAATGTATGCAGAGTGTTTCACAAAAATCATCATTGTTTGAAAATCATTTGCAATTTATTTGTGTTTAAATGGCCAAGTTCTGCATGTAACCCAAGTGGACACGATAGGTTACACACCAAACCTGGAATGAGACTGCCGATTCATTAAAAACCTGCATGTCTGGTCTAGAAAAACCACTAGGATCATCAAATTTAACACAGTGTATTTATTTATAGTGGTATATAAGACCATTTCAAGCCATGTTCTCAAGATAAAATGTACTGGCACCTAGGGAGCTTTTCCTGTCCCAATTTTGGTCCCATTTTTGGCCCCAATATTTAATTAAAACTTCATTAATTTTGGGATGGCTCAGAGTAAGAGTATAATTTTTTTTTTTTTTTTTTTTTTTTTTTTTTTTTTTTATTTTTCTGAGGTCACCATTAGGTACATCCTGGGGGAAAGAGTCGAAATTTCTCTTATTATTGGGTCTAAAAAGCTGGTAAAGTGCCAGGTACCAAAATGTATTTAGTTTCATAGAAGGACCCATCTGTAATTTTCTACTTCAAATATGTTTAAAAATGGCCTAATTATCACTAGAGTGTTTGGAAATTGGAGTTTTGATGTTATGTCTGTATGGAACAGATCTGTACAACCACTATGTGAGTAGTCGAACACCCAATAAATAACTAACAGGTCCAATTCTAACCTCTTTTTATGTATCCAGAAGACGGGTATTCAACTGGAAGCTTTTCGTAAAATAACTATTATGAGCTTCACAAGCTCCTAATGTAAGAAACGACATTTAAAGTAAAAAAAAGTGAAGATAGAAGCAAAATGAGAGTTACTGAGGACAGGAATGAAGTTTGATACAGATTTTTCTACATTTAGTTTAATTTATTTCAAATATGCAACAAAATAAAAAATAATCCGACTTAGTCCTTACAAAAAATATATATGTTATATATACATACACACACATACATGAAAACAAAGTATGACTTCATTTGCATATTCAGAAAGGAGTGAGAGGAAGTACAATTTATTTAATCCCATCCTTTCTCCACACAACAGTCTATTGTTTAGCTTCCTATCAACATAATATAAGAAAAATGAAGTCCCTTGGATCAGTTACCCTCATGTATCATCTTCACTTACACATATATTTCTTCTCCATATATCAGCACTTATGGAAGCACAAAGTTACTATATTGTGTTATGTTATCATGTTCTCTCGGTTTGCCACTTGTTGATACATTATCTTTTGTGTGGAACTTTACTGCAGAAAAAGAGGTTTTATTGTGGCTCTTTTTTGTTCAGTAGTGAATCATGAAATCAACTATTGCCTGATGGTTCCTGTAGATTTTATCACATTAGTGATATTTTTACAGGCTGTTTGAGTTTCAATTTCAAGAAAAAAATGTGAGGATGCCATGACACACATTTACTGTAATTAATTAAATTAATTAAATTAAATTAATGTAAATTAAATTAAAGTAAGTAATTAGCTTTTGAGTAATTACTCAAAGTAATTACTGTAAGTAATTAGCCTCCTGCTTTTGATAGATGGGACCTACAATTTATTTATTCATTAACTTATTGATCATTTGTTAAAGATGTTTCTTACTTTTCTAAAGCATAGATATTTCTTTTGACTTTGCTATTTTTTTTAAGAGTAATAACTTAATGCTCAAGTAGATAAATTGTTTTTAGTTTACATCTCATGAACTGTATATATCCTGTATATACTACATATATGTATACTGTATTTTCTCAAGAATTTATTTGTTATATTTACAGTACTGTGCAAAAGTCTTCGATAACAACTAGGTTTGTTGTTTCAGCAAAGTTGTAATGAATGTACCTTTGTATTTCTCAATTTCTGCATTAAAACACAAATGAATATAAAACAAATATGTTATAAGAGCAATAAAAACCTAAGAGATGGCCACATGAAATCATTTGGACAGAAAAAATACAACAAACCAGGTCTAACAAACTAAGCACATATGATGTCTTTAGAAAACTTCAAGACTGCCAAACCAAGAGCGTTCCAAGTGGAAACAGAGGTCACTTCTGCATGTTTTTACCACTGCACACATATTTTATTTTTTTTTTGTCTTTTCTTGTTTAATCTGAATAAAGAAACAGAGAAACAAGTACATATGCTCATCATAACCCTGCAAAACTATAATGTTAACAGTGGTCTGGTGGACTTTTGCACAGTACTGTAGAAAAATTCATTATTTTTTGCAGCGTAAAAACATACCTGAGTCACATACCTGATTGCTAGGTATTTCTGACCGGGACTCAGTTGCCCTTCCGGTTTGGTCAAACCTATAAACAGACAGAGACACTTGTCATACAGAAAAACATTTGATTCATGCTTGTCTAACAGGATAACGCTGTAGAATACACATGCCTACACTTGCTAAACAGACTTGCAGGGATTCTAAACCACAGATAATTGGCAAAAGAACACACCGGCTCAGATCTGTGTGTCATCCTGAAGTGTAAATAATCCCAAATAACTGATGCAACTGAGCTGTCACCTCTGTGTACATAACCTGGTTCAAAACATCACCCATCACGAAATATTTCTCAGCAACAACAGCTGGGCAAACTAAGCAGAGAGACACCGCACATTAGGCACTCATAATATTTATAGTAACTGAAGAAATTAAGGGGAAAATGTTGCATTTGTTCAGTTTGTCATTAAAAATCAGCCGTTTCATTGTTAATGAATGCTTACAAAAGAGCTGCTTGTGGATATGCAACTCATTAGTCTGTAAAACACTCATGGCCAGCTCTGACATAATGGGGTGTGTGTAAGGTCGAGAATAACAGCTCATCCTGGTTCAGTTAAATTCTGATGCTCCTCCAGGCTCAAAACTTAACCCTTAAAGTCCAAAACAGTCACCAGCATCTACTGTTTTAAAATGTCCAACAACTGCCGAACCACTGATCTCATCAAAACAAGTAAATAATTCAAGCAAAATACAGTTTCTCATCTTTTCATGGTCATCAGATATGACTCATTTGGACGTTCAGTGGCTCTGTAGTGAACATGGAAACAGAGTCATCTTCTACAACATGGATTCATCAGTAAAACCCATGGAGTTTGACAAATGTTAGTGGTAGTAGACACTTGTTTTTATGTTTAGTTAATGACATATTTTGCTGAAAAAGTCACTTTCTCTGTCTTGATATCCTCTTGAGACTCAAAATTAATTTTTGTCCTCTGTAGGGGACAAGAGTTTCACAGGTTTACTTAAAAAACAAAATCACCATCCACTGTAAAGGACATTCCAAAAAACAAACAAACAAAAAAAGAAAAACAGTAAAAATGTAACTAAAAAAACCAAACTGTTGTGTTATGCCATTTCTAATCAAGGCAGTTATTAAACGTAAAAAAACCAAAACTTTGATTTTCCTGGTTTTCAGGAGGATATAATAACCTTCGAATTTACCCTCAAATTTTATGAACACCTACATAATAAAGAGTAAATTAAATGTACCTAAATATACACCTGATTTGCACTGAAAAATGGAAAATGCAGAAAATAATATTCAAATAAATAAGAAAAGTTAAATGTAGGGACAAATTCATGTGGAAGTGTCCACAAAAAGGTTTAAGGTCTTTAAGGGTTAACCCCCTGAACGCAATCACATGGAACTGTAACGGAATTCTGTTGATATCTGTGTATTTTTAGGAGATTTCAAGTGGCTAAAACAAAGCTGGATTCATTCTGCAAGTGCCGAAGCCTCTCCTCACTTGTTTATTTTAACCTCGGTGTCGAGCCTCTCTATTTATTTATTACCCATTAGCACATGTGGTGTTCCAGTTTTAGCAGCAGTTTGTTTCAAAAAGCTGACTGTGTCAAATCCAGGTCAGTTGGTGGAAGACAGACTGGACCTCGTGCAGTGAAGCTGGTCTGCCTTAAAGAGCCCAGTACATCGCTAGTCAATAGACATTTACAAAAAACAAAAAAAAAGTCAAAAAGGGTTACGCACCCTCAGAGTGCCATAAAAATAAATTAAAAAAAATATATATATATATATTAATTTTCTTTTACTTTCAAAGGCTCAAATCTTTTATCACCTTCTCTGACCAGAGCAATAATATTTTGTACTGATCCTTTAAGTCTTCTTAACAATTTTATCCCATTTTTGTTGTGAAAGCGCCCCTATTTCAATGAGAAAAATACTTGCCAAATATTTTCCATATTTTGTTTAAGTTATAAGAGCTTCGTATATATGCCAATATTTTAAAACAACATTGATTTAGGTACATTATTGTTTTTCACAGACAAAATATTTTCTCAAGCACATTCAAGTCACTCCTCTGTCTTACTACAAACACATCCAAACCATTACATTTGTAATTTTGCATGTAACTGTCATGTAGTAATCAGAAAATATAAAACTTTATATATGACACTTGGGAGGGGGTCAAACATGCAAATCCAATTAATGTAAAAATCCAATTATTTAATTTTCAACCCAGAAACTCCGAATGAGAAGTTGGTTGTAAGTATCGCATTGTCTGAATGCCCACATTAAAGCAGGCCCAAAAAATTAAGTCTGAATGGAAATCTATGTTAATTTTGGTATTTAAATGTACATGTGTATGTAAAATGTGGTATGCTGTTAAATAAAATTTTCAGCTTTGGTCAAAAACATTAATATTTGGAAGTTTTCCATTCCATTAGCATTAAAAAAAAATCAATGTTTTTGACCATTAAGACTAGTGAAAGTTGCAGGAAATGTCAGAAATGATCCCAAATAATGTCAGAGAGTTATATAGTTTTACCAAAATGTTCACTGCTCTAAATCCAGCTTCAATGTAAAGCCAGATGTTGACAGTGCATGACTGGTCACGTCTCTTCCTTATATAACAGTGATTTTTGTCTCTTTCTGGTTCACTAGTCCACTGTCAGAAGCAACTACTGGCTTGGAAAAGTGGCCATGTGATGTGTTTTTAAAGTCCGCTGGGGAATGATGTGACATTTTCACTTCTGTCATTTTCACTTTTTTTTTTTAATACACAGTGAATGCACGCAATACTGCAAAGACACACACACACACACACATCTCAGAGACACTTCAATGCATTTCTTACCATCGTGTATCTCAAATGCCAAGCTGGTAATCTTCTGTGTTATAACCATCATGGGCCTAAAGGAGAAAGAGCTCCGTTAATATCAAGAACTTTCTTACTGGTTTGTTGAAATACTTATTTCATGACCATATTGGCAAAAATTTGTGACTCCTAGAATTTAGGAAAATGTATTCATTTACTTCAATGCCTTGATTCCCACCATTCCAAATTATTTCTCACTGGCTGCAAAGTTAGCGACAACTAGCTCCTATTTTCAGTATAAACTGTCAGGTTGGAACGGGTGGAACTGAGACAACTAATGTTACTTTCTTTGCAACTTGAACATTTCCCAGACATATTTAAATACATTTATGGTAGTTTATGGCAACATAACTTAGGAGAGGCCATATCAAATTTAATACATTTTTAAGACTTTTTTTAAGGTATTAAATGCAGATATGTAAATTCAAGGCTTTTAAGACTTTTTAAGACCCAGTGGGAACCCTGAGTAAGGAACACTTTTCTGTCTCTGAGCAGTGACCTGTAAGTGGTGAGCCTTAACATCAGAACCAAGGATTATGTCATTAAATTCAAGTGGGAAATGTGAATGTGCCACATGAAACACATGGGAGGTTAATTTCCAAATCGCTGCATGTCCCCAAGTTAAAGCCCCATGTGAACGGGGCTTTACATGACATTTAATTTATCCTTTATTTATTTAACCAGCATTACTGCACAGTACATACTACTGATTTGGGAAGTTGGTGATGGTATAATGTAAATGATTTTCTGCAGCAGTAAATTCACAGTGACGATTTTTTTTATTTGTAAAACTGCAGGTTTCTTTCAACTCCCTCTAGCTATTTTTAGATGTAGTCAAAGAATCAGTGCTACTACAATTCTCTTATCATGCAGTTTGCACTCAAGTCCTTTAACATTCCTCCCCATACATACAAATATCTTGCTGACTTTCAGCAGCGAGCATAATCTCATTGTTAATTTAACACACAGTACGAAACTGCATTAAGTGAAAAAAAGCACATCCATAGGAATATGGTGACATTTTTAAAGAAAGAAAGAAAGAAAGAAAGAAAGAAAGAAAGAAAGAAAGAAAGAAAGAAAGAAAGAAAGAAAGAA
>JAQQZY010000016.1:28992457-29026290 GCA_030068375.1 Ostorhinchus rueppellii | reverse complement strand
TGAGCCTATCATCAAGCTCTGCAGAAGCCTGATAACGACCATCAGGTGTGCTGGAAAATGGAAACATCTAAAACATGTAGGATAGTAGCTCGCAAGGACCAGGGTTGGGCACCCCTGGTTTAGGCTGATGGGGGAGTTAACCCTGTATTGGGCAAATTACTATTTTTGGTAATTTCCACGCACATTACAAGACAATTATAGTGAGGGAAGTTAGACAACAATCTCAGGTAAAGTGTGGTCTTCAGGGTCTGCAAGATCCACCTCTGCATGAACAGTGATAATGCAGGATAATGTAAATAAATAAACAGGAATAATGTGTATGTTTGCCAAGTGTCTGTACTAGCATTTAGGTTGCCCTAATGTTCTTAAATAAAAAAAAATAAAATTAATAAAAATAAATAAATAAATAAAAAAAAAGTGATGTTCCTTTTACCTTACATGCATTTGTCTTTTTTTTTTGGCAACTTACGGGTAAGGAATCAAATATAACTTAAGTAATGATGTTCAGAGTGATAATGTGTATGTTGGCAGGACTGTAGCAGCACTTATGTTGTTGTAATGTTTTAAAAGTGATGTTCGAATGTTGTAAAATACACATTCCTTTCACTTTACATGTATTCTTCTACTATTTTTTTTATATATATACACACTTCTTGGATTTTCTTATTTATTTGACTTTGATTTTCTACATAATACAAAATGTTGAAAAATTTCACAGGAGTAATGAAGTCTTGTTAGGTCCTCCAATAACACACTAAGGTTGAGATTTTGAATACCTGTTATTACTATAATGTATTGTGCTCACAATGCACAATACATTAAACTAAACATTTGGGTAGCAGACACATTTGATAATCTTTAGCATTTAGTAACAGTTACCAACCATAATTGTAGCCGAGTTGTCTGTTAGGAAAAATACACACTCGAAGCTGTGAAACTCAAAGCTGCTCTGATACAGTTCCTTCAATTCTCATGCAACTGAATTTGGATATCTATAGATACCAAAACCAGAAAAACTGTGACACTTGGTCGTATACTCATACTACAGCAGTCTCTGATATACATTTCCTGGATGGCACACTACACCTTAGCTCTAATTGGAATCTGATATTTTCCACTGCAGATGATCATTGAATATAATGAAACTCAAGAACTCTTTACTCCCTTTTACTACACATTGACCGCTTGTGCCAGTCTCTGGAATCCACAGCAGGTGTCTGCCGTCTTGAGCTGTCTCACACAATGTACTGTATCACATAATATTTTTAAAGATGCTTAATTTTGGATTATACAATGCAACTCCCACTCTCCAGAAATGCGTACTGCCGGAGTTACTGGCTTGCTTTTCTGTGTTTTGAGACTAAAATATGTGCAGACTATGGACATGTTAAGTTAGCTGCAGCTTTCTTACATAATGTCATAATATGGGAGGTCATGGTTCAGTCGAAGTCAACATTATTACAAATTTAGAATCCAGAAAAATATCAAGTTACATAGTATGGATCATTCTGTGAATTTGGGATGCGAGTATGACATCCAGTGAGTTATTGACATCAGTACTGGCATCTGATTCTGGATTAGGTTGGCCCCAATGTTGTATTACCTACAAGAGCACATTTCTGTCAGACTTTCTCAGACATTCAGTAAACTTCACATATTGATCCTTTGGCCCATTTAGAGAAAGAGGCTTTCATGGTCATAAATGGCATATTTTGCAAGGAAAATGCATCTGCCATTTGAAAACATTAGCCCCACTTATTCATATTATTCATTCTGCAAGACGCTAATAAATTATTTACAGTACATAAGTCCCCGTGTTAGAGGACTTACTGTAATGTGTGACTGTCGTACTACGTTTTTACTAGAAGATAGCCTTATTGTGACTCAGGGGTAATACTATATCAGTAATGAGATCATCCAACCGCAGTGTTGTATCACTTGTATCAGGTGCACGGTTTGTCTGTCAGTGAGGTGATCGGATAGAGCCCCCTGTGACACTCAGTGACCAGTTGACATTTCACCTGGTTAGCATTTACCCACTAGCTGTCTGTCTGACCGGCTAATGTTTCTTATGTTCACTCGTCCACACATACACACCCTGAGAGGCTCTCCGCCAGAGGTACAGTGGGTTGTCTATTACAGGGCAATAGCTTTCTAATTGGATATCAGTTACTGCCCGATCGACCCATTTGCTTTGGCAAGGTTGAGGAGAATGAGGACGGGGTGAGGGAGTACAAGGAAGGGAAAGGCTTTTGAGGGAGTGGCAGGAACGAGAGGAGAGTCGAGGATGACGGCAGTAAAGTAAAACTTGGACTTTGGACAAGAATAGAATGAAGACATTTAAGAAACAAACAGTAAGTCAGAGAAATCATTGAAATACTTATGCTAAAAGTAACTAAATACAGACGTTTAGAGAAAGTTGTCCACATACTGCTGATAATGGCAAACAGTGGGTCACACTGACATATTAGAAAAAAAACCTTGAGTATTTCCTTCAAAACAATCCAGATTTAAAATAGCATCAAATATGGAAACACCCCGAATCCCAGTAACATAATAAAAAATGTAAAAAAAGAAAAGAAAAAAAAAAAAACAAGAAAGAAAGGAGGAGAAGAGCAGGGCAGTAATGACAAGGAGAGAACTGTGGGATATGCAGAGATGTGACTCACCAGCCAAAACAGAAAAGCGCCAAGTAGAAACCCAGCAGAGTAGCCACCACATGTCTGACGAAAGGACTGGTCTTACTGGGGTGGAGGTAGAGTCGGAACCAGACCGCCATCAGCAGGGCGAACAGCTGACATGCCACAAAGTTCACCTGTGTAGGACGGGGGAAAACCCAGTGTTACAGATCCATCAAACCACAAAGAATACAGAGAGACAGGTACAGAACTCAGCCAATGCAAAGTTAAGGGATGTGAGTGACAAAAAGATCAGTGGAGAAAAAATGCACCGAAGATAAAGGAAGATGTAGTACTGAAGTTGTGTAACAGTTTAACAATCTGCAAAATAAAGTAAAAACAAATGAATCCTTAGAACACCAATGTGCTGAGGTGTTAATATCTAACCTACAAATAAGTGTTTAGGTCTTCCCACTCCTTTTCAGATGTGTAAACAACACTAAATTTGTCTTAAGCATTTCTTTTGTACAAATAGGATAAATTTTCTTTTTTATTTTGGTCATTTTCTGTTGATTATTTGCTTCAGGCATTTGCTTTGTTAGTGGTTATATTGTTCAAATACATTCATAATAAAACATTAATTTATTCATTCATTCAGCCTATAACCATAATTTAACTAGCAACTAACTAGCTACAGTATATATAAAAAGGAAATTTTGATTCTTTTTCAGATTACTTCATGAACGGTACAATGGTAAAAGTTTTGATTGAGTGCTCTAAGTGCTCTTTAACCACTCTGTCTTTTGAAGCTTCCACTAATGTGTTGGTTGTGTAGCAAATGGACTAAAGCATTTAAAAGGTGTGGTTTCATCAAAAATCACTGCTCCATTACACTAAAAAAACAAAACAGCATAAATCGTGTGCACTAATATGCTGTATATATTACCACATACGTAAATGCATTTCATTTGTAAAAGACACTTTCTGAAAAACCCCACTAATTCTGGGTCAGAGTGGGTATTTTGGACCATGTTTCATCTCCTAATGTCTCCAAATGGCACAGCAAAGAGGCTTTACTCCAGACAATAGTGAGATTGACTGGATCTGTTGAGGGCAGGACAATGGAAACCTTTATTTCTGATTGCTCACACTTTATCTGTACTCATCCTGAACCATGCGGTGTAAAAGAGAAAGGCTGAGCACATACATTATTGACCTGACTGCCTCATGTTATCCAGGAAATGTGATTATTTTAACCTCTGACTGGCCATTATGATCAGACCCACCTCTCTGCATGCAGTTATGCTCGATACATATTGTCTAGCATTGATGCAGGTTATACATGCGTCTTTAATCCTTTGTCTACACACATACATTTTTGCATAAGCACATATACATATGCATAAGGGCCATAATTATTACATGATTAGTAATTGTGCACATCTTTTCAACCCCCATATGTTGTGATTTACATTAAATAGTACAAAAAATTAAGTCAACACTTCCAACAAAAAACCCACTTTGTACATCACGTTCAGCGATGCATGAAGGGACAATGGCCAGCACACGCACTGTATATAGGTCATGTTAACAGATCCGTCTGGCCAGCAAGCAGTGAAAGGCTAGAGACACCACGAGCACCATCCATTATCTATGGATCTTGCATGATTAATGAGTGACCGAGAGAGACAGATATAGCCTTAAGTACATAGATCCTTATGTCTGCACGGCTGGCAGATGTAATGACAAATCATCTGTAGCCTGAGGATGTATAATATCAGATGACATTTGGTGGCTAATGTCAGGCTCTTTAATCGTTGCTGGTTGCAGAAAATTAGGAGTACATGCATGCAAAGCACATGATCATTAATGACAGGATCTGGGGTTTTTGTTTCTCTGTTGTCATAGCTGGTATTGTTCAAGGGAGGGATCAAGATGTGTATGATTAATAAATAATGAAATAATCCAGAACCTGACACAAACAAAGGGCTTTCAGGTGACACCTTCAAAACTGTAAATGAAAGAATTCTAATTTTAGACCTTATCTGTTTTGCTTTCTGTCAAGGTGTGTCACTTGCAGATATTTTTTCTGATACTTATTTAGTTATCTGAATGCCTGAGTAGAAGCCAGCTGTACACTGAATAATGACTAACATTTATTGGCCTTGACTACCATTCATCAGATTCAACAGCAAGTCCTTTTCTTTCTAATTTAAAAAGTACTATAAATAAAGAAATGATGCCTCTAATGACTTCAGATACACGTTCTCTACTCAACCTTCTCACGCAAGCCTCCATTTCAAACAGTGTTTACCCAATCTGCAGCTTTGGATGTCATTTCACGCTTTGATTACTTCAAGCTGCTCTCTTGGTGAAAAGGCCATTGCTTGTTGAAAAGCTGACTTGCCAGGCTGTGCCCTGGCCCACAGACATGACTGACTGGCTCATTTGCAAACCAGTGAACAACCCACACTTATTATAGTCACTGATTTATCAAAGTAACCCATAGAGGCCAAAAATAGCAACACATCCAATGTAAATAGTAAATGGTTACAGCAATGAATGAATGAAACAGAGCTTTCTGGGTTCTATTTATCTGCATGGTCTGCTGCTCCAATCAAAGACATTATATAACAAAAAGCAGGTTCAATCTTTTCGAACTAATGGTCTAATGGTAGGCAAATAAATTGGAAACTTGCGCTACAGGAAGTATAACGTCCATCCCTGTCAAAGCCTCAAAGTAGGAGTGTGAAACTAACCCCTCCCTGAAGTTCAACACATTGCTTTGTAAGGAAGGAATTTCATGTGGGAGAGTGGAAGGGTGTGACAGAGGAACTGTATTGTTCACAGCGACAGCAAAGGAGAGCTGGTGGCGTGATATGGCTCACGTTCTGACAGAACAATTTGTCTATTTTGAATGATCCTTTATTTCCCGAGATTTCAACAAGACTTTTGCTTTAGCGGGGAAAAATGAAAACACACTCAAAAATCACATTCATATGAAACAAACACATAAATATTAAATGATCCAATCGGTGTTTCTGATAAGAAAAGCAAAGAAGCGGGAGTTGCTGAAATGCATGTAGCTTTCTCTTTCTACCTATAATAAGACTTGCTGCTCTTCTTCTTCTTGGTGCAAGCTTGTAATTGTCCAAGTTGATTACTGGTTGGTTTATGAAAGATGACAGAGTCCCTGCAGCTGCATTCACTGTCAAATGGCCAGATAGAAAACCAAGCTGATCAATTAACTGAAAAATAAGGAAAATACCTGAATGCATAACTCCTATTTTGTTCCACATTTATGTTAATGCTAAAAGAGTCATATTTTCCTAAACCCACTTTTATTAGTCTTTGGTTCATTTATTTGTGTATTTGGGGGCCCTAATAGATACAAAATGTTTGAGTAAAAGTTTGGCAAAAATCAAGTGAATTTCTACGACCCATTTTAATTCCTGCTTAATTTGTTATGTCTATAACTAGTTATGTCCTGACATTTGCACATATAAGGTCAAGACTTCCAACAAACATTTCTCCAAGTACACCATAACTGTTTGTCAGCAGCAGCGGTTGTAGTCCATACTGAAAATATCTCCAAATTTTGAGCCAATTCCCTAAAATGTTCAGTTGTTGGTTAAACTGGACAGAGCAGCACAGACAACAACTTGGAGGGAGCAGGGGCATGAAGTGGCTCATGCGCATTTAAAGGGCCAGCGCTCACAATGACATTTCTGGTGTCATTACTTAGAAATAGGGTTGAAGATAGACCGGTGGAGTGTAACCCAAGCAGAGCATTTACAGTTTATGTAGACCACAGGTAAACGTTTTAAAATGCACAATTCCATTTTTTAAAAAAGCTAAATATCACTCCTTTAAACTAGACCCTTCAAAACAAGTGCTCAATAACCCAATTCTAGCACGCATTAATAGAGGTTTGTGCTTATTACTGTGCTGTATACTACTCTATGCTATAAACTCACACAAAGTAAGACGTTGTAGAGATGAATGATGGCTTCCACATAAATGCAAAGTACTGGGATATGCAAATCAGTGCGTTTGCTGTTATAGGTGCGATAGCTTTAAACAGCAGGCACACTAGCAACAAATGTACTAACAGCTAAAACAATAAGATCGACGACAACATCGCTCTTGATATTTTCACGATTTGTTAAAAGGCAAGGCTGAATGCGTTTCCCTCTGCCTGCCACCAGTTCTGGCAATGTAGTTTACAGAATAAACATTTTGCAATAGACAAGTTCCTGTGGCAGAGAGCCTTGTTTCGTCATTCATAATACATGGATCCCGTCTTCCATTATTGATTTATTCTGAATTCAACCATACCCTGGAGTATAGCGCTCTTATTGTTTCAGAATGTAAGGCACAGTGTCTGCTGCAGCATAGTCTGTAACATATTCAAAAGGAGCTACAGAGAGACAAAAGAGCCACTGTTTTGGATAAACACGCTGCAGTAAACCTAAAGGAATATTTTTCTACGAGGAAAAAAGGAAAATACAAAAGCTGGTGTGGCAAAAAGACTAAAATGTATGGGGTAAGACCACAGACTGGGGCCTCAAACCACCGTAAAACGTAAATTACAAGCAACTGGTGCTTTGAAGTAAAAACTGGTCAGCAAGGATTTTCATAACCTGCTGGTCTCTTCCCAAAAAAACTATAGGAGGAACTCCTTTTCCTCAGCTGACTAACTTGTGAAGCGTGTCCCACAGGCATACACGTGATTACCTGGGCGGTTTACTTTCTGCCATTGTTTCATGCTCTCCCAATAACAGCTGGTGAGCGAAATGGGCCAAAGCAGGCAGTGAAGGCTGCTAGATAGTTAAAGGACATAAACAATGCAGCGTTATGTAAAGAAGATGCATTCAACATCTCTGATTGACCTCAAGTTTGCACACAAAGAAACGTCTAAGAAGTACAAGTAGTACAAAGGCAACAGCAAATAGTCATTATGGTCTCATTTGCTTTAATCAACAAATGAAGTGAAACCCGATAAGATAAATAATAAATAAGTACTTTAATTGTCCTTCTGTAAATTATTTCCTGACTAAAATGAGTTTATGGCTAATAGAATTCTTTGATTTTTTGCTATACGGCTCACTCACCTGCTGAGGCATACTTTTTGAGGTAACTTCATATAATAAAACATATTCTTAGATTTGTCCACGCTTTTCTCTAAGGTTTGTCCATTAGTTTTTGGCCAATACAAGCTCTAAGGAATGGTTTCACAAAATGTCTTGAAATCTGTCAAACATTCCCTTGGACTCAATTAAATTAAACAACGGTGGTGATTTTCAAGAGGTCAAAGGTCACAGCTGTTCTGACTTCATGACAGCACATTCTTATGACCCTGACACATCATCGACATTTTTAATTCCTTCAAATTGGACACAAATTTTCTTTGGGTAGGCAAAGGTCAAAATCATTGTGACCTAAAAAACAAAAACAGGTTTTTAGCCTTAAAGGACCCCTGACATGGAATTTGCAGTGCTTTTTAATCATCCTTTGGGCACCCTAGCACTGCATCAGAGTTTTTCACGAAATTCCACCTTGTAGTAGAATTACCGGCTCCACTAGGAAGGTCTAGTGTTAGCCTAGCATAAAATGAGCTGATTTTGGTGGGAGTGGCCAAGGCTTGCCTGATTCCATGTGCGTCTGTTTACACAATGAGATCATGGAATACATTTCCAAAGAAGCCTCACTTCTTTCATTTCAAGGATGGGAAAGAGATATCGATAACATAAATTACAAATAATATTTGTTTAAAATTGTAAAGAGTTGCACAACACTTGTGTCACTTAAATTTCAGTCACATGCTTTGAACTAGCATCGATGTTACATCAACGGGGCTGTTAGCTGTGAAGCTATTGTTACATTGACTCGAACAAGGCCACAATATATCACAACTGAAGGAAATTACTGCGAAAATAGACTTACTTGGACAGGGTTAGTTGCTAGTCCAGAGAGTTGTTATTGATCCCAGTGTAAGTGTAAGATACCCTGCTAATCCACATCTGTATTGTCCCAAGTTCTTAAAACAATTGTCAGCAAAATAAATCCTAACCAAAAGCTTTTCTGTGGCTTGGATGTTGTAAGAAGAAAAAGGTTTTTGTTGTCCTTTGTCCACTCAGGTACAGAGCAGTTTCTGTGTGTTTTTCTGGCTTCCATGTTGTCCCTGTTCTCAGTTGTTTGCCAGTTGAAATCGGGGGTGGGGGGTAAGAATTGGGAGGGTGGAGTTTGCGCTGAGTTAATGATGTACAAAATCAAAAAAGGTAGAGTTAGTGACGTACAAAACCGATCTGCCAAAACAGCCAATTTGATAGTGCTCTTTGAGCTATGTTGACACACACACACACACCCAGGAGCAAGGGAAATACTCGTCAGTTTTTCTTAGAATTTTAGGGACAACTCATATTTATGATCAAAAACCTCAAAAATGAAAATTTCATGCTAAGGGCCCTTCAACTCAAGATTTCAGATTCAAATGTAAAAAAATAAGATGGATGTTTAACTAAATTTAAAGAAAAATGTAGCTGCTTTAGCTTATGCTAGCATTTCCTCTGTAATTAAATGGTCGGTTAGCTTGCCTGTTAATTTCTGTTTTCATATATTACACTAAGCCAATGTTACTGTCATCAAACTAAAACTGTAGGTGAAATTCTTTGTTGGTGATTACAGGAAAATTTCCAAGTTCGTTGTGAAGCCAGTGGTGTCTTTCATATCTATATGAGTCTCTACACTTAGTACTGTACTAGCGCTGTAGATAAGTCTGGCGCCACTCACTATTGTTCTAGAATAGGACTTAAAGTTATCTGGGCTGTTTGGTTAGTTATAATAGTGCTGAGGGGAGGATGCGGCAACAGTGTAAATGCAAAATCATGCAAGAAGAGATGTTATATTAGTGTAAAATGTATGCAGGAGGAAGCATGATGATTAAATCCATACAAAAGAAAACGGGACAAAAAAATGACGTGTCCTTTTGTCAAACTTGACATTTTCAGGGTATAGTTGCAGCTCAGTGGGTGTTCTTTCATGTAGTGAGGCGGAATCTCAGAGCCATAATGCTCAGAAAGCAGGAGGAAGGAGAACGACAATCCTGACACAATGTGAAGTAAATATTGACCGTTATTCTGGCAGAGAACTTCCAGCAGGCCAGAGTTTTTAGTGATTTAGTGGTGGCTTTAGCAGAGACTTGATGAGTTTCCCCCCTCAACTGCCTCGTCTAAATATAGTCACTTCAGGCTGGAAAAAAAAAAATCAAGATGGTGGCCTACCAAAATGCCTAATTCAGAAGCTTAACGGTAATCAATGAAACAACAGGTGACATCACAGTGAGTAGGTCTACTTGCAGTCTATGGTAAGAACACACATTGTTCTTTTATGCCTTTGCTTCAAACACATTCTCACCTCAACTTCAATTTGATTAGATACCGTCTGAGTAGATCACTCACTTATCATTAATGTGCACGGATCAGAAAAACACCAGGAGACAGACGACATGCAGATGTTTTGAAGTGCGACAGGCGCCAGCAACTGATTAGCGCTTAAGGGCAGTAAGCTGTCAGGCAGAACCTCATGGCAGCTGTGGCACAGGGCTCAACTTGCTTTAAGGAGCTACATTATAGACTGACACACAGACTGGCAGAGGGGAAGGAGCTGAAGAGGAGGGAGGAAGTCATTGTGGATGCAGTGGGAGACAGAGATAAGGCAGCTTCCTGACGCTCATTATTGAGCGAAATACAGTGTGCAATGTCTCTGTGGGTGTGTGTGAGAGAGAGAGAATGAAACATGAAGGGCCTCAGGACTAAAGTCAGCTCCTCATCTCATCTAAACACCACCTTCCCCTCTTCTACAATCACAATCAGGCTTTCATGTTAATATTTGTCTATTTTTCCCCAAATCAAGCGCTATCTCCCACACTCACGCTTCCACCACAGAGCCTAAGACGTGTAAATGCTTATTCTGTTTATCTGTTTTGATG
Source organism: Ostorhinchus rueppellii (assembly GCA_030068375.1). Lineage (NCBI taxonomy): Eukaryota > Metazoa > Chordata > Actinopteri > Kurtiformes > Apogonidae > Ostorhinchus > Ostorhinchus rueppellii. The sequence continues at coordinate 29,015,682 of JAQQZY010000016.1, read as the reverse complement.
TAGCTCATCATCTGGAGCTGTCACGTCGAAGCTACAGCAACATATAAGGTCATGAAGAACATGAAAGAAGACCGATCTGGATGGTGAGTCAGTTTTCATCAGTGCCCCGCTTTTCTTTGACATATGACAGACGGAGTGAATACACGCACAAGCTCTGGGTTCACTCTATTCACCACTCGTGATTACATGAATTGTCTGTTAAGACAAAAACACACATTAAATCTAAAGGCTTACACGTCTTTGGCTTAAAAGAAATAAACAGAAGGGAGTTTACAGCTAATCTAACAAGCCTGGCAACACTGCCTGACCCTTATTTACATATAGCTGTCGGTCTGTATAGTGCTGATCAAAATGCTGAGCAGGTAAATATTTCAGGAAAACTGGTTTCTCAAGTGTTTCCCATGGGAAACTTTTTTCCTGTGGGAGAGGCTGGTAAGGTTTGATGTGAACGATCAAAAGTTTTCACACTATTTTAAGAACTTCAAAGTAGACCAAGTTATTATACTCAATATTTTTCTAATAAATGTTGCAGAACGGTCAATACAATATAAAACAACTACTATTACTGCCAAACTACAAGTTCATTAATGTTACAAATGTTAAAACTTCCAGGACTGAAAGGCAAAACATTACAGATTCAGGTTACTTAAAGCAATCTGCATTGATGCGACTGGCAAACACAAGAATAGATCAAAAAAACCCTAAAGTTGTGCTTACTACCCATGACTTTTGCCTGTTTTATCCAGAAATCTGCTGAAAGAAAGCCTTCCTGCAAAAATATTGACTGAATAGAACAAACTTTAACCTAAAACAAAATATTGAGATGCAACTCCTTTTTAATTACCAACATTTAGATTAGTAACCAGAATTTAATTACAAACCACAATTAAGGTTACATTTATTTTATAGTTTTTGTTATTTTGTCATATGTATAAATATGATTCTCGGGCCCACTGAAGATCATAGTAATCACGTTACTGTTGTTGTGTTTCTACTAAGATAACTGTTACCTAGAGCTGCACAATTTGGTGAAAATATCATATTGCAATGATCATGGACAACATTACAATGTGCAATTTGAGTCAATTTGCTTGGTTACCTAAGAAAATGCACAGACTACTGATCATTTTGACACATATATTTTTTCCAGCTATGAAAAAAAAAAAAAAACTTAAATTAGCATAAGGAAGGTAAAAGAGTAGCGCCCACATATAACTCAACTTAATGTCAATGACTCCAAAATGCCTCTGAACAAATAAATTGCAGGCTTTTACTGTCATACCTGCACTTGCTGACACTGTGACATTTCGTGCACATCTATTGTTGAATAATCTTTCTTTAATGCATTACCATGAGAGACATGACCACATCTCATAACTCCTCTCGTCTTTCCCTTTGCACAGTCTATGTTTAGTACTGAGTGGCTAAAATAGTTCTTTTTGCAAAGCGCAGAATATGCCTCCCTATCTGAGCCTTACTCACAGCCACTGGTGGGTTCCTGTCAGCACTTGTGTGTGTCTGTTTGTGTGTGTGTCGACACAAAGTGGAAAATAAATTTAGACAGTCATTAGCATAAAGCCCTTTTTTCCATGTCATTAAGTCACACTCCTCCACCCGTACAGATTACTGTATGCGCTACAGTCCCTTTCTACACAGTCTCATTTCATTTCCATCAGCTGTGGTCCACAATGACTCATGCAGATTCACGGGGCTGCTGACAGACGGGAGGAAATCACAGCCTTGAAAACCCAACGACTGTCATAGCTTGTAGTCAAAGCAAAAAAGGCTATGAAGCATGTACACTAAGATACACAACCCATATATTCTCGCCTTCCTCAGAGAGTACTACAAAATACAAAGAAACAGGCTGTTGTCAGCAGTTTATGCTAGGTGAGTACTGAGTAGGGCATTGATGTGCAAGGCCCATTGAGAATTAAAAATAGCTGATGATGAGGATGTTGGCAAATGTTAGAAAGAAGGTGCATATGGAGTAATACTAAAAGACTTACAACAAACACGTGCACATACGCAGTGCAGCCAAATACACACATGAAAAATAAGATGATCATCTTTGCAAATAAAAGTGGTGCAAATTAGCTATAGGTTCTAAAGACAAAATTATTTTTGTATGTGTTTGCATGTGTGCTCCATGCAACTATGTCCTTCTGACAGTATGGGAACAACAGCACTCTTTGTCTGTTCATCAATACAACAGAGGTCTCGTTTGTTTTATGCCACTGTCAGTGCCCTTCTGCCAACTCTCACTCTCACACACAGGCAGAAGAAGGAATCACAGGTCTGAAACTCTGACACCTCCAGTCGAGTCACTGGGAAGCATGCTGTATGAAAAAAAAAAAATACATGAAATGGCCTAAAAATATAGGAGCAGGGCCACTCTTAAAACTTACAGTGAAAGTCTGATGTTATGATTTAAAGAAGTGGCCTTGAATTTACTCCAATTCCAGCAGCTAAATACAAGGCTGTGCTGATGCTGGGAATACTGACAAAAGTGCCATACAGATAGAGATGGGAGCAGCCAACGGAAAGCACACACTGTTGCGCAAATACGCACACACAGAGAGGTAAAGCCTGCAATGTGGCGCCCTCGACTCTGAGCTGATCCACAGATCCCAGTCAGGCTCCACGGTCAGGACGGCTATTAATAGCCAAACAATCAGCCTTTCCTCACAAGGCAGCCAGCAGCTCTGGGCCAGAACTACACTCATAATGTGAGAATGTGCTGTTAAATTCTTGAAAAACATAACCCTGATCCATACACAGGTTGTGTTTACTTTTCAGAAACATCATAAATGCTCTGATTTACCAATGTCAAAGAATAACGATGGAGCAGTGGTGTCACAGCAGAACATGGACTCACAGCAGTGCTATGTTATTTACAGCATAAAAGACAATTACTGGTATAAGCAGGATAATGCGATAATAAGCATCATGCTCCATAAGTGTGTTGCATTATTTAGCAGATAAATTGATAGAATAATAAGATTATCACTGACTGATTGTCATCTGTTAAATGTGTCCCAGCTGTCAGTGAATGCGTGACACTTCCACAGCGCTGAATAGTGGGAAGGCACAAAAATACCAGAAAAGAACACTGCTCAACACGCACTTCTGATGTGAACATATTCCAGTATAATACATAATGTTAAGGTTGTGGGTACAGAGGAGCTCAGAGGCTGTGAGTGGGGTCTCAAATTCTTAACCAAGGGCAAAAACACTGGGCTACTGTCTGCTCGGCTCACCCACTCATTCGTACAGAGCTACTGAAGGGCAACATTCGCCGCTAATGCCTGAGCCAGCCTCGAGTCACACTTAAATCGGCACAGCAGCAGTTGTTGGAAAAGTAAGACAGGGATCATATGTGACGGTTTAAAAGAAGAGTGTGATGACATGCTAGATCAGTTAGAGCAGAAAAATCCACATAGTTTCTCAGACATTATCATAATAAACTCCGATCTGGACTCTCCTGTCGAAAATAGGTTTCTTTACAAGTTTTAAGTTGGTAACTTCTGGACAAATAACGATTTTAAGGGGTTTATAAAGCTAAGTAGAATATAAAGGATTGGTAAGGTGACTCAGCCTATTTGTACACATTTAAGTCTTGACATAAAAATGAAAATCAATGGTCACAGAACATGTTGTGCTTTAGTGGTAGGCTTCACTGTTGAAATCCCAAGGCAAGAAGTTGTATTAATGAATACAAAACCTGCTTAGAGCAACAGTATGTTCAATTATAGCCATAGAAGAGTCGACAGCTCTGACAGGGCAGGGTTGTCATTTATACCCAGAGGAGATATATATATACACAAGAAGATGATCATCCCTCACAATACTCAAGTGCATTAATATCCTAGCGAAACACTTATCTGACTCTATTCCTCCTAAAATATTAGCAATAGCTGTTTTGTCTTATAGGTTCATTTTAGACATTTAAGGATAAGGACAAGGATAATCAGTATGGAAATTCTTGCTTATGCGAATTACAACAATATTATAAAACAGGCAAGGAATTTGTTAACTTTTGGCTTGTTTATATTCCTTCACAAAATGTTTTATTGTTTACGTGCTAAGTAACTAGCTAAACAAATGGCTAGTTACCTTACCTAGCACAAAACACCATACTTTCTCCTTGGAATGGAATAGATTTTGATGTGCTTTTATTACTCCTTTTTACTGTACTGTCTTTTAATACCGTTATTGATAATTCATAATTGTTTGCTTGACTATTATTGTCGTGTTTGTTTTCTTTTACTTTGCAGATGTGCACTTCGTCAAATTTCCTTGTACACTCTTGTACAATGACAACAAAAGGCTATTCTATTCTATTCTATTGATAAATAAAGTGACAACCTTTTTGTGTAGCACAGTTTACATGGTGGGTCTTTTTACCTGGACACTGGACATAAACCCAGAGGATCACAGGATCTGGATCAGACACAAGCTGCAGATGAGGCTCCAGGTGTTGGTGAGTTCATTACCATTTCTGTCGAACAGCCTGGAGCGAATATATTTGAATCTTTTACTGAGCAAGTGTCATAACTGTCACAAACGCACATCATCTCCAAATACTGATGAATAGTTCAGTGTGAATTCAACAAGTTTGATTTAGATTTTTGTGTTGTTCATTCATCAACTTTTAACATCCAATTGCATTTTAAAATGGAATTTAAAGCTCTGGTCCTACAGAATATAGTTTAATTTCAGTTCAAAGTAAAACAAAATTAACGAGAGAAGTACTCAGAGCGCAGACCTCCGCCAAGGCAGTGTTTGTACTTTCATCCACTAGATGGCGCCGAATGTATGGATCACCACCACAATCTAATAATCTGTAGGATACCCCATTTCTGACAACCTGTGAAAATTTCATGGAAATTCGTCCGTTACTTTTTGAGTTATCTTGCTAACAGACAGACAGACAAACCAACGCCGATGAAAACATAACCTCCTTGGCGGAGGTAACAAGTCATGCCTGACAAAACAAACCTCGCCCCCTCGTATGTATGTAATTTATTTTGGCATCAATCCAGCTGATGTCATCATGTCTATGCATGTGCTAATGGCAGCATATCAATTACCTCTAGATATGTGTCAAGTCTGACGTAAATTGAAACAAAATATCGACATTTGAAATTTCATCCATTATAAGTAAATGGAAGAAAAAAAAAGTTTTTAAAAATTCAGAAATATTTGAACTTTGACCTACTTTCCCTAAATGTAACCACATCTATTGTGCGTTATTGGCAATCTGTAAACCCAATTTGGTAGGAATTCAACCAATAGTTTTGCAGCTACAGACATGTGGTATTTCGCCCATTATAGGTAAAAGAGGGGGAAAAAAAACGTTTTTTTAATTCAAAAATTTTTTTAACTTTGACCTACTTTTCCCAAAATGTAATCATATCTATTCTGGGTCACTGGGAATCTATAAACCCAATTTGGTACAAATTCAACCAGTAGTTTTGCTGCTAGAGTGTTAAACAAATCCAAAAACAATATCTCTTGCCATCCCTTTGGGGGCTGGGTAAAAAAACGAATCCCTCTTCGTGACACCAAGCCTAAGACTTATAAGGACTTAACAGCAGATCATAAAAAGAAGCAATTTTTTAGTTTATGAGATTATAGTAAGTTTAGGTTGGTTTATTTGCATATTACAACATAAAAATAAAAATGTAAAAAGATAGGAGAGGTTGGAAACCAAATCTGGCTTTTGCAAATACAGTACCTCGTGTATAAAAGTAATATAAAAACTCACAGAACTACTCAAAATACTAGCATTAATATAGCATAATAAAAACATTGCATCTTGCATAGAACCACAATAAAAATTGCAATACAAGGAAAATACAAGACACTATAAATTTCTCCTTGATTAAAGTCCAAGGTAAATATAATGTAGGTGTTGATTAAAGTGATGACCCATGATATTTCACTGAATACAGACTATTAGAGGTGGAAGTCCTTTGAGCAGTCTCATGGAATAATTGTTAATGTCTGAAGGAAACTTACACCCATCTATTAAAATATTCCTGCTCCAGACTTGAGTTACAGGCAGAGTGAAATTATATTTCTAGCTTTGGCACCCACTCCCTTGACAAAAAGAAAAAATAAGCACTCAGTTGCTATGATACAGCTTTTATGCAAAACTCGTCAATGGTGTGTTAAGAGTTGGGAGACAGCCTTTAAACAACAGGCTTTTCCAAATAACTTAGCACTGGCAACAATCTGTAGTCGGGTCCTTGGAGCTTTAAAAAGACAGTGATTCACAATGAAAAAGGGAAAAAAAAATAAAGAAAAATAAGAAAAATCTGCTCATATGCAACACCCCACAATAGTAATGAGTGTCCGAGTAGATTTGTGTAATGTTACAAAAGACTGTAAATGCTGGGCTACTGTTATATAAGAGTGTTAAGTAACTGCCCATTTGCTGGCGGGGTGATGGTGGTTGTTCAACTACGGTACTGTTCAGATACAGTATGTCACTGCTGGCAGCATCCACTTCCCTAAGGCCCGACGCCCACTGGAAGGCTTTTCTTGGAGCCATGTCCCATAAGATGATAGAATTTACAGCTTGGACAGAACATTAATGACATCTGGTTATACATTACAAGATGCCCTTTGTTTCAGAGTATGGAGTGAAATTTAGATTTAAAGAAATGTATCTGATTAAGCGTGATATTTTCTGTAATTTGTCACAATATAGTGCCTATTTTCTTTCATGAGATGAAGGTTTTTAATGAATATATATATATAATTTTTTTTAAACCAGGGGGGTATAATAATACTAATATTAACAGCAGAAAGTGAAATTTTTTCATCACTCATGTATTTTATCATCATAATATAAATAAAACCTTACATTGTGCATCTTCTATGGGATGGATACAGGGTTTTCTCTAGATTTCTGGTGGGTTTAAGGCTCGTTTAAGGTGTTTACCCTTTAACATATTGTTATTTGACTAAAAACGGTGCATTCATTACGGTGTATTCATTTTCACATGAGTCACATAAAAGCCATTCTAGAATTTGCCTTGACTTTGTGGTAGACTTAGATGAATAGATGGGGAATTTTAGATGTCCTCCAGCTCAAAAATCATCAGTTTTTCTATAAAAACATAAAATTTTGCAGCACTATTAGCATTATCAATATTGCATCTGTCTATAAAAATGTGACACGCTAGAGCAGACAGTAAATAAACAGACAAACTCACTGAATCCCACTGGGCACCACCTGCAACCATTAGACCTACAAAAGTCATTTAGTTAGATTTAATATTCTCCACATTGACTTCACATTAATTTAACGTAGGCAATGCACCACAGCATTATAATAGTATGGAAAACAAACTCTACATTATTTTGCCTGTCCTTGTAGTGGTGATTAAGCTAAAGGGGTTACCTTTTGAAAGGAGTAAACGCTACCAAAACTTTTCAGAAGCCTGTATGACTTATGGATGACCAATATTTGAGGATGGACTGTTAACTGAAGCGTAGATTCTGTCAAAGTAAGCCCAGCTGAAACCTATCTGCGTCTGTGGTGAATCAGCTGAATGTCCTAACCTCAACAGATTTACAAGTGACAGTGCAAAGTCACACTGATAAATATTCATATCCTCTTATTTATATTGCATCTCCTTTCTCCAATTGGATTGCTGGCCAAGCACAGCGGAAAAAAAAAAACAAAGAAAAAGCTGTTGTATGGAATTTTGTAAAGAATATAACCATCTTCAACAGTGATCATAGACCAACAGCCTAGCGTGAAACTAAATTAAAACATCTTACATAGCGACAAAAAAAAAAAAATGCATGAAGTTTGTCACCCGGACAATGATGAAACGCTGAATTTCTTTATTAGCATTTGTTTACAATCCGACATGTCTGGCTGCTTTCACTGTAATCTGAAGCTGTTAAATGATTGCCTGAAAACACATTCGCTGTGCCGAGCCATCCAAACGTTAAACCTGTCCTCCAAGTCGAGGGCACAGAAACCCAATCTGCCCTCATAATACCACACCATTACTGACGGAACTAATGAGTTAGTAAGACGAGTCATGTGAAGATCCACTTCAGGGGGAGGAACGGCATGCAGATTCCCAAGCACAGACAGTCTGTAGTGGAGTTTAAAACTACAATAGACAATGAAAAGAAAATAAGATGATAACACAGCTGAGGTTACATGACAACTGATTTACGTTCAGTGTCACAAGTAAGTCAGGAGTAAAATAAATGTAACAGAAATGGAAAAGTCAATTCCTTGGTCCAGTGGAGGTTTCATCTTCAATAAATAAGAAAGATCAGTACAGCTTAGAAAGAATAAAATGTTAAATATATGCAGTGGAAACAATAAGCACAAAATGGGGAACTATAGGTGTGTTTTATTTGGGATTTTACATCACTTTTGTCTTGTTGCATACATTACCTGGTTTTAGTTTTGTCTTGTTTTAAATAACTTGATTTCTTTCATTTAAAAAAAGGATCAAAGTTTTATTTGACATTTAGTGTGATAATCATTTTCAGTGTTCGTTATGATATTTTTGGTCACATTGCTCAGCCTTAGTGCACATATTTACCTTCTGTAAAATATTATACAATACTATAAAATTATAACTGTATAATAGTGTTTGTTTTGAGGAAAGACATAGATTGACCTTAACAAAATCACAAGTTCCTCCCTGTTTTTCTTGCTCTACTTTACTGGAGTATTTTTTTAATGTACAGGACACAAAGCTATTTATAAATATTATAAAGGCCTCTGTTACGAAAAAACCCTCTTTGTTACTGTTGTTTCATTACCTGTTGTCAGCCACCCAGTCATGTTAAGAACACAGTCAAGTCTTTCCACATTCCCCAGGAGGAATCGCACGCGCTTGTGTTGATTTTGCACCAAAATAATAATAGCAGCAGCAGCAGCAGCAGCAGCACTCCATTACAGAGAGCTGAGGGAAAAGAAATCAATTGGAGGAATAAGACTCCCCGGAGAGCAGCCAATTAAAGACAAAGGGGAGGTAGAGAAACTCTTATGAGACCCGGGGGTTTAAAGTCCCGAGCCAGGGGCTTTAGGGACTCAGTCAACGGCAGGGGACCTCAGATGGAAGCCAACTCCAGATTCTGTGGGTAAAGCTTCCTAAAACATTTCCACTGTTCCAAAAATCCATTCATGAAGGAAACTCTTAAGCTTGGGGCTAAACACACCAGCATTTTCTGCATTTTACAAGAGAGGAAAGGTGACAACAATGATGAAAAGAGGGCTTGTTATTGTGATAAAGGACCATTCCCTATGACAAACTGCAATCCAATATGTCACGTAAACAGAGGGCTGATTGTACGACCGGGCAGCGAGCCATTTGTGACACGGGGATAAACAGCAGCACCATCTGTGCACTGTGACCTCGCGTGTTCAGAGATACATCTTAAAGATCAGAAAATATATGACATGGTTAGTTTATTAAAATGATCGATGAAGTAGAAGGCCTGTGGAGAAAGCATGTGGAGTGCATAATTCCTCAACAATGGCAATAATGTACTATTATTTTGAGAGGTAGAAACATGCAGCATTTGGTATTTTATGCTCTACTGCTACAGTTTAGTCAATAATAAACCTGCTGACATGATCTTTGAGTTACCCATTTCTAATGTCAATGATGAAACTAAAAATATTACATCATCTGTAAACTATAACCCAAATACAGCAAGTAAGATATATAATTATGACCTAGATATAAACAAACAGCAATGAAATCATCAATTTTAAGGTTAAACCTACACTGTCTGCCTGTCAGGAGTGTATTGTAGTCAATACAGAGCAGGTGGAAATTTCCAGACTGCCATGCTCCTCAGAGACATCCTGTAGACTACAGGTGAACACAGCAGAGCAATAAACCTGCTAATGCACGCCCTGGAAAACCCCCGTATAATGACGGTACATTAATCTAAGATGCATTACAAAGTAAACATATACCCTAGCAGCGAAAGTGGCAACTTAAGAAAGCATGGGGAAGTCATGCAAATAATCCTCAGCCTTCAGTTTAAGGATGTGGGAGTTGTGGGTAGTTTAAAGTCACAAAGCAATATTAGTATGCAAGACAATTCTATACAAAGTTAAGGTTTTTGTAAAGTGGTCTATGAGCCCATAAAGTGATTCAGCAGGAGTCCAGCTGCTGCATACTCAAACAGCTGCAGCTATGGTCTATGGACAGCTGATGCTACAAACAAGCAAGTCCCCTCTCAGGAGGAAACCAGGCTTTCAAGGTCAATCAAAAAAAGAATACGTTCATTGGGTTTAGCAGACTTCACCCTTTGTTTTTGTGTGATTCACTTTGTGGTCATATTTCTGACTTACTGTCTATGAGTTGGAGGAGGGTTGAATTAACTTAGTGCTGGATGACTGCAAGGGAATCGAGGAATTGCATGAGTCAGCATGTTAAACTTTCACACAACAACTGGGAGAAAAACAATAATGAAGGACATAGAGTTGAACCTTGGGGTACACCACAAAAGAGACTGACTAGGGCTGCGTTATACTGTCAAAACCTCATATCCCAATGAGGATGTTTTATATGTAAATGCATATCTCAATATAGCATATCTTCCGTAAATTCTAAGTATAAACAGTTTCTCTAAACTGAAGACATGGACTGGCCTACTTCTTATTATATTCTGAATTCATCACTACCAGTCAAAGAAAATATAAGACATATACATAGGCCTGTCACTTTTTTACCTAACTGCCAATGTTTCATTGACATAAGCTAATAGACACCTTTCTCTTGCTATGGTTTAATGCCACCTGAGTGGATTATCAGTTATTTTTTTGTATATTTCAGTGATAGCTTGGGTATATTTAGATTTACGTAAAATCTGTCCTGATTACTTTTTATGAAGCCCAAAGGGAACACAGAATTTATCTTTTAATTAATGTGTTCTTGTGTTTAATGCTAATAAATGTTTCCAGTTCTTAATTAGATTTATTGCAGGTCTTCAATTTTATTATTGTTGAGATCAAATGAACAGAAAGAGACAATTAAAATGTTCTTATTTTAAATTATTGTTAATCACAATAATTTGACAATTAATTGTGACAATTGTGTCATGCATATAGCGTAAGATACATTTGCAAACAAAACTGATATAGCATTAAAATATGAATACAGACAATTTGGAAAGAAAGTTGTTCCTCACCACTGTCACCAAGTGTTTGGTACTGGAGGATTCTGTTGAGTTCAGAAAATTGGTCACCTCTATATGTAAAGTGGCATGAGATAACTTTGGTTATGATTTGGCACTGTATAAATAAAAATTTGACTTGATAAATGTGACATAATCTCAGTCATATCAAAAGACTATTTCTCTCTCACCATTGACAACAGTTCCTATTTTTTCCCAAACATTTTCATGTAACATGGTCAACCACTTCAATGAAATACTTAATGTACTGGTCAAGGCTGAGAGTGTTTAAATTATAGTTATGGAGACAGTATAACACCCAGAAACAGCTGAACATCTGTTGAAAAGTAACCTTGAGAAGTATAATTTGGAGTCTTTGTAACATCTTCCTCAAATCAAATCCCCTGAACTGGAGTGGGTGCGCATAGTATTTGTGTTGGCACACAAAAACACTGTAGGAGTTTTATTCAAAGTATTAACAGTGTGTTAGTGTGAGGGGACGCCGGCTGTGTGTGATACAGAGAAAGAGAGAGTAAAGGAAGGAAAGAAGAAGCGAAGAGGAGAAGCACAGTGTCAGTTCACATTTCACAGCTCCCATTATAGCTCTGACACAGGCCGGTGCAGAGGCCTGTTTCTCCCATGTGGCACATACTGTCCTTACAACATACACTGCACACACACACAGGCCGACTCAATGACAGATTTATAAAAATGAGTGTCAATGTCTGCGGGCCACGCTGATCAAACTCCATCTGAGTGGCTGTATTGATTTCTGGAGTGTTGACATCATCCCTGGCATAGTAGCAGGGCACCCAGTTGGCAGGAAACTCACAAACCACATTGTCCAAAGGGCGACACCTGTCCAGCAGAGTCGTGCAGGACATGATACCCGTGATTATATGTCCACTTTGTGTAATACCTTTCTGTCAGACTCAATATTTAGTCAAATGCAAAGAAGAGGAACCACCATGCAAACCCAGAGTCAATTCCACAACTTTACAAAGCAAATACATGACAAAGACACCACTCACTTACTGCCGCTGACAACACTCATAGAATAGTTAAATCATTTCTAAGATGGGTTTCTAAGCTCATCCCCGGTGACCTTCACTGCAGTCCGAGCTCTGTGACCATGAAGAATACAATAGAATCTTTGTCACTGTAACAAATACAAAGAAATTAAAAGCACCATCCAATTTGTGCATCATATAGAAACCACTATAAAAATGAGGGCTGTCAAAATTAACACATTAACACAAATTAATTCATTATCATGATGATTCATTTGATTGAAAATTTTAATGTAATTAATCCATCTGCAGCACAAAATGAATCTGAACATCTCTGGCAACGCATATGGGGTAGTTAGTCCATGTAGAGTTACTGCCACGCATATGCAAATGGGCAGTTGATCAGGTAGTGACAGGCAGCAGAACCGGCTGACAAAGACGGAAGACATTAAACAGCATGTTCGCCCTCTGGATGGAAATTTGAATCCAAAATACCCAAGACAGAACAGTTGACCAACACAAAGTATTATGCACACTCTGCAGGAAGGAGTTTTCTTTTCACTGAAGCACTTCCAGCTTCAAATACCACATTAACCCAAAGCATAAGTTAGTCTGGGATTCAGCTAGCACTTTGGCTAATGTGTAGCCCAACTTGAGACAAGCACGTTAAGTATATATATATATATATATATATATATATATATATAAATAATTTTTTTTCTTCTTTCTTGAGTCTGTTTGCTCATGCAAAATATAGATTACAAATGAATATTTAATCGTGATTAATCAAAATTAATCCACAGCATCCCTGTGATTAATCCGATAAAATTTTCAATCATTTGACAGCACTAATAAAAACACAAACAAAAGCAGCTGAAATAAATAGGTAAACGGCTAAAATTAGGAAATGTACCCTCTGTACAGTGAACCATCAGGTAAATCCAAACAATAATGTAAAACTGTACAAGTAAACCAAAAACTCCTACCCTGCAACATTCCTATGATACGTTCCAGTCTGTTGAGCGTGATAGGTAGCAGGTAGTCATATCAAAACTAGATCTGAACTACAGTAACACTCATCAAGCTTTATATGAAATTTTACGTAAAAATAAGTGCAAGTAACTGCTCTTCATGTTCATTTTTCTGTCACTTATACTGCAAGACCATTTAAAAGGTACTGAACATAAGAGCATACAAATAAAAATGTACTTCTGTTCCTGTTAAACTTTCTAAACAAAATCTCATGATCTTAACCTGGCATGTGATCAGCTCTTCAGATGATTGTACATATAATATCATTATTGAACCTTTCCTATTCAGTTGCCATTTATTTTAAGTGGCAGGAGTACCAGTATACTGCTATTAGCATTAAAGGTGCTAGGCTAACATGTTATTTAAGTCCTTGTATACATTGATTCTTTCGCGTTTTTCTTCAGTTTTAGTCCCTGTTAACTTGGAGCATTCCTGTACCATTTTGTTTTACTGCTGTTGAAGAAATAACATGGAATGACAGCTTCTTATAGTTAATAATTACCATAAGCCTGCAAGCAGTTGGTCTCGTTCTTAACTCTGACGTGCCATGAATCTCATTTACACAGATGCTTTAGAGTTGGAAACATTTTTGAGTCACTCCAAATTTCCATAGTCTAAGTAATTAATGGGTCACATATGTATACAGTTACAAGATGTGGACTGGAATTTATTTCATCTGGATATTATCAAATGTTGCAAGTATAAGGTCCAAAATTACACAAAAATGCAATGTTTCTGGTCAGACCTTCAACGGAAACGAAAAGCATGAGCAAATTCAGACTGTAGATCATGATTCAAGATCACTATATTATATTTTGAACAACTTGATATCATGACTCGCATACATATACACACTACTTTTAATTGGTGTGTTATGTGTATGCATTATAAAGGTTTCAGTATGTATATTCACGCCGCATCAAATACCACGCACTGAGGGTTAGGGTTAGGGGTTAGGAGATCTTGGCATAAATTGACATGCGATCGAATAGTGCTGTATAACACCCAAAAGCTCAAAAATGCACATGTATAGTACGCCAAATGAGATAAGGACTGATGTGACATACAACACGATTTCATGAGATCAGTTTCTTTTTACCATCCCTACTTAAGACTTAAACTATCCATATCATCCAATAGATAATATTATTCTTGTAAACTAGAAACACTGACTTTGGGGAGATGTGATCACTTAAAACATAGAAATTAGTGTTGTATATACTTGTTCTTAATCTCCGTTTGATGTTTAGTCATTCAGATTTATTTGTTTTAAGTATTTATTACTGCGAGTGTTCATCCAGTTAGTAATAAAAAAAAAAAATCAAAGCTAATTAATATCAGACGTACATAAAGCAGTTTCAGGTTTGGTTTTCAGTATGATAGCATCAGCAAATTAATCAGCTTTATCCACTCCAAACTATCATTAGACATCCACTAACGGTCGACCTCTAATAGAACCATAATTATACAAAGCCTGCAATTGAAATACAAAACACTTCTCTGACAATGACGGAATAAGCTAAAAATCCAACATGCTCTGGTAAAAACCACAGCCAATCAGTGATTTAAAAAAACAAGAAAAAAGACCAATACGGTGACCTTTTCAGGGTACGGTGATGCTAATGGATGCTCATCAAAATGCAGTCGATCACACATTAGAAGTTAAGCATGTCACCAAAACAGTGGCACTAAAGCTCAACTCAGGTGACGCTAAACCACAGCAAGAATGTGTCATTGAAAAAGCACAGGTCAACAGGCTATAGGCTATATGAACAAGGAATGGATGAACATATGAATTTAAAGTTTGAGACTGTAACTTATACGAACTGTAATTAAAAATATAGTTGTCCTTCGAAGAGGGGTGGTGGTGGCAGGTTTAAAAAATTTTAAAAAGCACATGTTAAACCTCAGACTATAGGAAAGAATAACAAAATAGTGGTGAAATATGAGATTTGTGTTTATCACAATGCAAAATGATCACAGACAGATCAAATAAATATGATCAGGTGATTGTGTAGGAACTGTAAGTGGCCTGTTTTGAACCAAAAGAAATATAAGGATTTATAGTGATCTGCTCAATAAATGATTTTTTTTTTAAAAATCATAAAGTACTGATAAACCAATTATTGTTCGTGCACTTTTACAATATCAGTAAAACCCTCAACACCAACATGAGAACGTCACTATATTGAATATCATGTAAAATACAATACCTCCAGTTTAAGATGAGATCTGACAGTGTTAATGAACCAAACTTTATCCATTTCATAAACACATTACAAGTTTTGTGTTCATTCTTTTGTTCTAAGAATCTAATCAGATTTCTTCATTTTTGCTGTAAATGCAGGGTTTTGTCCCGAACCCAAATGAGGCAGAGAAACAAACTAACATTATCTTCAAATGACTGAATAAACACACGAGTACCAAGAAAGTTACAAGTACCATGTTAAATCTACAGAGTAATTGGTTTTACTGTTACTTAAATGAACACTTCATTGAGTAGACTGAGCAAAATCACAGAATATATGACAAAGCTGTGATCACGTTTACTGATTATCACAAAACAGTATGATTTTTTGGAAAGATTAATGTACAGATGGTTAACAAAGTTTAATGCCCTTCTTTCTACTCCAGTGAAGTTTATTTTTGTTAGAAAATAATGTTTTCTATTGAGATACCCATCAGTGTTGACGGAAGTGGAAGGAAACTCCAACTTGTATATTGAATCTAAATATTGGTATAGTACTTTATTACTACTATTACTACTACTGACTTTGAAGCTCTGGTTCTGCAGAATATAGTTTAATCTCAGTTCAGAGTAACACGAAATTAACAAGCGGTGCCATGCACAACAAACCCCGCCCCTTGCACATATTGTAGCTTATTTTGCCATCGATCCAGCTGATGTCATCATGTCTAGGCATGTGCTCATGTCAGCAGATCAATTGCCTCTACATATGTGCCAAGTGTGAAGTAAATTGGGAAATTCTGCCCATTATAAATAAATTGGGAAGGGGTTGTTTAAAGAAAAAAAAATTTTTACTTTTACCTATTTTTCACAAAATGTAATCGCATCTTTTCTGGATCACCGGTAATCTATAAACCCAGTTTGGTATGAATTCAACTAACAGTTTTGCTGCTAGAGTGTTAACAAACAAAGAAACACAGAAACAAAACAAACAAACCGAAACCAAAAACAATACCCCTTGCCTCGCCTTCAGGGGGTGGGGTAAGAACAATAATTACAATAATAACAATACATAAGAAGAAGAATAACAAAAACAAGAAAAACTGTTATCAGTCTCAGTCCCGAAAAAATATTCATCCCCTGACATGAACTATAAATAATCAGATAGTTAGGCTTTTATTTTGGTTTCAACCCTGTCTTTTTTAGTTAAAATGTTAGCTTCCACCCATATGTTTCTAATAATATCTGTCTGGGCAGTAAACACTATCCAAGAAGGAAAGATAAGCACATTTTAGCCTCTCCAGACAGCCTACAGCAACTCAACAGACACATAACACATTACAATATACTCTTGAGACAATGGGAAGTGGGATTCAGAGAACGCCGAGACCAGCTGTGAACCGATAATCCACGCTGACATGTTGCTTTAGTCTGTGGCCTGAGAGCTTTCAAGTTACCTCTGTGCAGATGTACTCTGCGTGTACATACATGGGAGTGAGTCTCAGACAAGAGGCTGTAACGCAAACAGTTGATGTTGCTGAAATAAAGGCTGAACAAAACAACTACAGTTTGATGTTATTCCATAATTTTAGAAGGATATACTTTAGTTCAGTTCCCAAACAGTCACTGATGCTGCTCCAGGATAAACTGACTGGCAGAGGAAGAGTTCAGCTTTGTACTTGTGCTGCAACTCAGGACTATTTTCAGTGTCTGTGTAAATTCTCACTTGTCCACGTCATCATTCATCCTCAGGTTGTTTTCAATTGGACTGACTTTTTGTTCTGGTCACATCTCATGGTGAAGTCTAATGATGAGGCAGTTTGAGATTCCTTTGAATGAAAAGTGCTTTATAAATGCAATTCTTTTTATTATCATTATTATTATCATTATTATAAGTCTCCTGGAAGTGACAAAACACTTATAACAAAATCAGTCAAGCTGAACTCTGAAAACAACCTAAGGATGACTATTTTCATTGCCGATTAATCGATGATGAATATGCTCTCATATCATGTCTACTTAATTCCACAGGCTGAAGAAATTCTGTTTACCATCAAAGGATGGGAAAAAAAAGGAAATATTTGTATTTGAGGAACTATTTTCCTTACACCACTAATCGATTATCAAAACAGTTGAGATCTAATTGATTAATCATTGTAATATTTATTCCATATATTTAAATATCAGGATCAAACTTTAAATTAATCATTTAATCTTGTTCCAATGCATTTAAATTAGGGCTGCACACATTTATCACAATATCAACCTATGCAAATATAGAACTGCAAGAGCTGCAAGTTAAAAGGTGAACATCCAGGAGGATTTAGGATTATTTTATAGCAGAAATCAAATAAATATCCTGAAGTCTGGTGATATTTTGAGAGCTCTGCAAAATGCAACTTTGTTTCACTGTACATCTTGATACTAGTTTATCTTTGAGTTGGAAAAAAATCCATGTAATCTATGCATTTTCTTTGACAACACAAGTGTAAATGTGAGTTTTCTGCAGTCCTAATTTACAGTATGTTAAATGTAGCTCTTTACATAATGTGATTTCCTGGAATGTCTGCTAGACAGACCCATGCTAATTCAGGTGGATGCACAGCAAAAAAAAAAACCCAAACAGCAGCGGGAAAAATAAGAAATGCATCTGACTTTAAATTATTGCAAAAATGGACTCAAAATATCAGAATGTGCATTGATTTTACTGCAAAAGGTAAAGATGTAGAAGGCTTTGATGATGTTCTGGATGGATTAATACTGAGCAGAAAACGGCACACATTAGAACTTGGGTTTTTTTTGTATGTTTGATGCTAGTTTATGTTTGAGTTGGAAGAAAATGCATGATATCTTCAACAACCAAACACAAACAGGAATAAGACTGTTTCATCAAATCATGCAGCCCATATTTACAGTATGTTTAGTGTAGTACTCCATAGTAGCTCTCTATATAAGGTGGTTTCCTGGAATAATGTATAAAAGATCCTCCAGAAAGACTGCAAAATACACAAAAAACCCTGCTGGACACATGAGGAATGAGTCAGACTTTAAATCACTACAAGAATAAAATCATAATACTAGAATGTGCAAATATATGACTATAAAGGACTGCAAGTTAAAGGTGAAGATGTGAGTGGATTTAGGGTTATTTTATTGCAAAAATGAAAAAAATAACCTGCTATCTGGTGATATGTTGGATGCATTAACAGTGAGCAGAGAAAGGCAATTTGTTTTTTTGTATGTTTGATGCTAGTTTATGTTTGAATTGGAAGAAAATGCATGATATATTTGATAACTCAACACAAATGGGAATAACACTTTTGCATCAAATTATGCAGCCCTTATTCACAGTACGTTTAGTGTAGTACTCCTTAGTAGCTCTCTAGATAGATAGATAGATAGATAGATAGATAGATAGATTGATTTCCTGGACTAACATATGGACTGTCCTCTAGAACAGACCCAGGGCCGTTCATGTGGATGCACAAGCAAAAACCCAAAACAGCAGCTGGACATATGAGGAATGACTCTGACTTTAAATCACATAATTAGATGCTACAGGTTCTCCACCCTTTTCTATCACGAGATCCCATTTTACTACTGTGTTTCTTACATAACAGTACATTGTGTTGTCTGATTCCTCAACAAAAGGAAAACAGTGAAATGACATGGGCTTAATCCTTGGGCCTAAATGCATACTCTTACAGTGCTAACATGCATTGGAGTGAAATTTAACTAGTTCATCAGGATTGTGGTGTTGATCCGATGGGAGGCAGAGGGTCTTCGAACCCAGATTGGGAAACCTCTGGATTATATAGGAGGAAAGGGGAGACAAAAGGCTTTAGCATGAGTGTAGCCGGGGGCCGGGGGAGAGTGAAACACCCCCAGTTTTCAATGAGTCCGCAATGTATAAAAGCTAAGCTAATGTTCAGAACAGGCTAAGCATCATCAGACTGAGCCATCTATACATACATGCTAGCTCTGATAGCTATAAAAAAATAACACCCTCGACCCAGACTATTCATAAATCAATGGTTCCTCCGTGGAACAAAAAAAACATACCTGGTCAAGTGGGAGGTTGATAATCTCGCTAATGGGCTGCAACAGAGTGGAACCGGTGCAGGATGCTGTGGTTTGGGTCGCCATGCTCGGTCGGTGTCCGTGAATTCTTGCCTCTCCTTAACCCCCGGTTCACGTCGCTCCCCTCGGCCGCTACTGCTGCTGTTGCTGCTGCTGCGATGATAAATCCTCCTCTGTCTCCGCGACTGGAAGCTGTTGTTGCGACGGACTGGACGGTTGTCATCCACGGCTCACATCCAACAAAGCCCCACAGCACCGAGGCGAGATTTACACTGCTCACACCGGCTCCTTCGGCTGTGGCTCGCTAGCTATCAGCTGTATGAAGAGGACTTCAATACGGTTTTGAGAGTGTAACAGTCCGAAAACGCGCTAAAACTCAAGATGTTTCGATTAAAAGACGCTTTGTGTTGTTTTATTATGAGCCAGCATTTTAAGCATTACTGACATTAACATATGAGTTACAGTATCGATTACTAATAAAAGCAAAATGGTTTACCTCTTTGTCTGGTTGCTAGCTAGCAACCTTTAAACTAAATCATGTTAATTTCTAATGTTAGTACCTCAGCAGTCAGAAAAGTATTCAAAAGACTCAAGATGCAATTGTGTTATTATAAGTTGAGGATAACATTCACATTCAATTATAGAGTTAATCTTTTTTTTATGTAAAATTTGCATAAACTTCAGTCAATTTCACCTATTTAGCTTTTAGCTAGAACGTTGGTTTGTAATATTAGCATGTTAGCAGTCAAAGAATGCCCATAAGACCCAAATGTGTTTACTTTTTGTAATTTTGTCATTCAAAATGACATTCATTTTGAAATATCGGGAAAAAGCTCAATGTGAAATTCACTTACCAAAGTAAAATAAATAATAGTGCTAAAGTCACTGTTCACCTCTATAGATTGTAGCTAGCTAGCAGTCATTTAGTTAGAGTAATTCACGTTTGAGTTGTAATATTAGCATGTTAGCAGTCTAAAAATACCTATAAGACCAAAATGTGAATGCATTTTCTTTTTGTGTTCTGTGTTTATTTGGTGAAAAGGCTATTCAGTTTCAATGATAGAGATCAAATGCAGATTATATTAAATATTGCTGTTAAATACCGATTGAATTTACACAATAAAACAGCTAACAATAGTGCTAAAATGTTGCTAAGTTTCAAAACATGTAGGAGCATTTGATACTTTCCAGCATTTATCCTATGAAAAAGTCATGATATTTCATTGCTCAGCTATGTTCTCATGAATTAGTGTTGAAATTACATGTTGGGTGTACATTAGGTATTTTGATATGCTTGTCTTTTTTAGTGTTTATTTCTAAGAAACTCATCAGCAGTTAAATTATGCTTGAAAATGTTTGAATAAGTCTGCTATCTCTTCTTCCATGTTTTTATCAAATTATTTAGTATGACTATATAGTTGACTGTATTTAGTTTCATTATCCTACTTATGTAAAGTTATTCATTCACTGCTATTCATCAATCTGTCTCATTGTGTTCTGACTGAGTATGAGACAGTGGTTTCAACTGTGCTGGTTGAGGAGGTGAACTATCTTGCCTTCAGAGTATCTTTGATGCCAGTAAAAATGGTGAGTGTGGGTGGAGAGATGGCGGCCCAACCTTCCATAAACCAGAAAATGAAGTCTATCAGCCCATCCCACCTCTGTGAATGTAAGGGGCAATGCATGTGCAGTGTTGCAGAATGAGCAGACATGTGGCGCCCGCCCTTCACATATATGTAACATTCCACACGTAAAAGGGAAAAGTATGATGTAAGCAAGGTATTTTAACACTGGGTGGGAAAGAATCAAAGGCAGTTATCACACAGGTTGTTCAATAAATCAAAAAGTAGAATACTCCCACCCAGTAGAATAGACTATTTTAAATATTTTCAATTTAAATGTGTCATCTATTGAGCTGTGGTTTAAATGTATTAAGTATGTGCAGGCTGCAGTTATTATTTTTATTTATTATTATTATTATCATTATCATCATTATTATTATTATTATTAATGTTGTTGTTGTCGCTGAACATTTCGAGTGACCAGCTCTACTGTTAAATATATCGTCACCAATGTGTGTTGTTGGTTTTTGTTTTTGGTTTTTTTTTCCAATTTAGACTTTTTGACAAACTTACTCAACTAAATTTTTTATGTATTTCTAGAAAAATCTGGGTAAAAAAATACTTATTACTGTTTTAGGAAGATGACTATATGTGCCATATTTTGTACTTTTTTATACAGTAATTTTCATGTCCTTTAAATCTGCTTTCAACCTTGTTTTGTTATTATTTTTTTCTCGCATCTTTTATACCTTTATTGTCTCATTACATCTTACCCATAATTAAAAAAAAAAAATCTTATGTGTATCTTTCTTTTTTCCTTTTTTGTTTCGTCTTGTTGCATGTTTTTTCCTGTATGTGTCATTTTTATGCTGTTTTTCATCTTGTTGCATCTTTTACATAATTTTTATCTTCTTATATCATTTTCATTTTGTTCCGTCTGTTATATTGTTCTTGTCTTCTTTCATTCTGTGCACCATCTTCCTCTTCTTGTCTCTTGTCCGTCACTTTTGTCATTGGTATTTGAAACTTAAATACTACTATACTTAAATGCGCTGTGCAACATATAAAATCCTTTGTCTTTACACCTTTGGTTTGAGTAAGAAAAACTATAACCAAAAGTATTTAGGTGTAACAACTGTTCAAGTATTACTTTCTGTAAATCAGAATCAAAAACACTTTATTATAATATGACCTTCTGTGACATTTGACCTTTGACTTTTCAAAATTCTTCTTGTTGGGTTAGATCTTGACTCCTCATTTATGCGAGAAATTACAGTCAAACCAGATAAGTTTTGCCTGTGACATGATTTTTTTATTTTTTATTATTATTCTAATAAATAAGAATTTGTCCTCTCATTGACCTTTGACCTTGAAGAGGCTGATAATATGTAAACATCTGTAGTTATTGACAACAAACACACAAAAGAGATGCAAAATTCTGAATACTAAAAAACCCAAAAAAACAAAAAAAACGATAAATGAAGACTGATGTAGACAAAAAAGAAACAAAAGGATAACCTTCAATTCACATGTTATGCAAATACAATAAAATAGGATATGGCGCCCCCGAGTGGTCAGGAAGTTAAATAGTATTCGTTTGATCCATTCATTCATCCTTTCCTTTGGAGGAAACTACCACCTATTCTTGGATTAATCTCCTGCACCAGACAGAAAAGTGCAATGCATTATGGGTGATATACAAACTTGAAGTCACTATTGTTGTTCCTCCAACGCCCCAAAGGTCTCACAAAGTTCACCTCAGATGGATGTAAGGGAAATGCTCAAGCAACGCAGTACATTTTATGGCATTGAATTTATGAAAATATGGCCTCAAATTGAATATATATATTTGTCTTATTTACTCATGTTAATTTTCTGTGCTCATTCATCTTATGTTGTGGTAGATTATAACAAAACACTTGTACTTAAAGACTAAACTTAAAATTGAGTATTTCCGTTCATACGACCTTCTATTTCTACTCTACATATTGTACTTTTGCTCACCTATAGTTGAGTGACATCTTCAGTTACTTTTCAGATTGCTGTTATTCATATCATACTCATCCTTTAGCCTTTTTCCGGACAAATGCACTTTTTGCACTGCAAAAAATAGGGGTCTACAAACAAGAAAAAAAAGCTTTAAGTAAGGGGAAATGTACTCAAAAGAAGTGAAAT
>JAQQZY010000016.1:28958118-28973046 GCA_030068375.1 Ostorhinchus rueppellii | reverse complement strand
CCTTACTCGCAAGGGTGGTGCTGGAAAATCTCAATATTGAGGGTGATTCAGCCCTTAAACTTCTCCCTCAACTTGACATTCTTAGAATTAGGACAGCACTTGCCCATCACGGGAGCGCACATTTTTGAGACTGAGGGTTGAGATTGAGGGTTAAGAGGGGAATTGGGATTCGGCCTTAGTCAGACGAGCGGGGTTCAGGAGCGGAGACTGGCAGGCAGGGATTGAAACAGATCAGGTCAGAATGATGCAGACAAACAGTAACTTGGATATCGCGGGATAGAAGCACTGAGACTTGACTACCTGGCAACAAAGGTCAGACTGAGACATGGTTAAATACTGTGCTCCCTGATGAACTCAACAGGTGCACCAGATTACCTAATTAGGCCAAGGAAACTAGGTCAGAGGTGACAGGAGAGAGAAACACAGAGAAACTTAAAGGAGCAGAGATAGACAGACCAGAGATATAACACTACCTAATGTTTTGCACCCATTAAACTGTGTCCCTTATGGTGCTTGCATTAATTTTCTGTGAATGTTGTTTGTATAGGTGCTGTACGCAAAAGTCATGCAGCAAAGCAAGCATCAAACATGGACATCAATAAACATGTAATCAGATGGTTCAACTTGGCATCTGATCTGATAATCTGATGAAATGGTACAAAATAGAACCCAGGAGCGAGACCAGAGACAGGAGTCAAGTTTTAAGAGGTTTATTGATAAGTTGATGTTCAATACAATAAACCAAGGCACACAGAAAATGTTTACAGTTCTCTTCGTCACACACGGGTGTGCACTGTTCCGAACGCCTGGGTCCAAGATGGTCCAAGGTCTTGTCCTGTAGGGCGCGACGTGGAGCAGGCAGGAAGCGGAGTCCAGGGGCGGAAGGTGGGTCAGGTTCCAGGGGTGCGACGGGTGGGAGACGTGGTCCAAGGACGGAAGGCGGCTCTGGGTCTGGGGCGAAGGCGGGCAGGAGACGAGGGCCACAGACAGAAGGCGGGTCGGGTTCCGGGGCGGCAACAGGCTGAAGACGTGGTCCAGGGACAAAGGGTAGGTGAAACCGGAGGTAAACAGGTGTACCAGGGAGCAGGCAGGAATCGTAATCAGACTGAATAGAAACAAGGACAGGAGACAGAAACCGAGGACTGAAACTGGTCAAACACTGAAAAGCTGAACCAGGAAACGTGCTTGTAATCGTGCTGGGCATCTAACAAACTGGCACCAGGGAAGAGTCAGAGGGAGGAATATATAGGGGAGAGATGATGAGAAGCAGCCGAGCACCCAGGTGAGCGGAGTTAACTAATCAGGTGAAAGTTCAGGAGCAGCAAAGGAAAGGACAGAACAGATTTAAAGGACACCAACCCTTCACCAGAGGATAGAACCCATAACCAAGAGGTAGAGATATGACATCTGATGCAACTTTTAAAGTTTTGCTTGTGAATTTTAACTGCACTTCATGAGCGAGGCCTACGCCGATGGATGAGAGACAAGTTTCTATTGGTAGGTTTGACCTGGCTCCAGCTTCAGATACGCCCACTTCTTCCTTGTGTTATATTCCTGAGAGGGAAGTTAGAGGTTGCAAACAAAGAGGAGTGATTTTCAAGCAAAAGTTTTTAAGTCTCAAGCAAAAGTTTTTAACTCGCAAGCACAAAGGACTGATCTATAAGCAAAATTATCCCTCTTTTTTTTTTTTGCCACTAATTGCTTTTTGGTTACAAATCTATTCCTTTTAATTACAAATTCATTCTTTTTGATTGATGGATAAAGTCACAAATATCCCTCCATACTCGCATAGACGTTTCAAAAAGAATGTATCAAACAAAAACACTTCTCGATCTATTTTGCTCACTGTTCATCCTTTCAAAATCATATCTTTATGCTCAATCTCCTCTCTTGTGCTTGTGAATTCTTTTTAGAATGTAAATAGACACAAATGAGTATTTTATTTGATAATTCCTAATGGTTAAATAATTTGAAATAACAACTGTTTGTCATCTCTAGGTCCATGGCTACTCGGTAACCTGTGAAATCCATGATCTCTCTGTCATATGGCCAGTGTACTGAAGTGTTCTGTCCTGTCTGCAAAGTTAGCGTTTCAGAATTTATTGCACAATACAATATATGCAGGGAGAAAACAGTTGCTATAAACCTGTTCTATTGTAGAATTGTCTGTGAGAGCTTCCTCTCCACAGCTCAAAGTTTTAAGACCATGAAAATGTGTGTTGTATGGAGATGGGTTCTATGACTTGATTTGTGGATGGATTAGGATTTTTTTCGTATGTATTTCTTCTATTATTATTTTAATTTTCTGTTTTTTTTATTTTTAATTGTATAATAAATAGTGATAAATAACTTCAGAAAGGATAAATATGAAGAAAAATTCATGCGGAACTGCCACAAAAGTAGCTCTGGGTCTTTATAGGTTAATAAGTGTGTTATTTAGTTATATATGTGCAAATTCAAACTTAGAAAGCCTCATGGCCTTTCTGCATTCATTATGGACTCAAACTACAGATTGGGAACCTTTAATTTAGAGCTTTTATATGTAGAACATTTCAACTACGGGATTTTGCAAAAAACCCCAAAACAAACAAAAACAGTCTATACAACATGATGTCTTTAACAGGGTTCCAGCCTTTTTTCCAGAGCTCTACAGTAATTTGTCTACCTGAACACTGATTGTGAGTCGCTCTGTTCTGCATCATTACTTCTGTTTACATGTTCCTATAATTTAACAGTGAATCTCATGAGGTTTACATTGCCTGGAAACCACAGGTGATGATTATGAACATACACAGACTGAAAATCAACAACCTCACACCTTTTATTAGTTTGTAAGTCAGTGGGAGAAAGCTAGAAGTGCCCTTGTCCTCCAGTTGTCTCAGGAGAGACTGAATAAATAGAGTATAACATTATTCTGCAGAACAAAAATGAAAGTGTTTTGCTGCAGTAGGCAAGACTAAATGTACTTTCCTGGAGTGTGCAGATTCTTTTTTATTCTTTTTTTTTTTTTTTTTTTTGAGAAGAAGTAGACCTCAAATGCTTAATTAACCATCAAGAGTTAAGGTAAGCAGGACACATAAAGTAGATGTGGCTGTGTGACATGCTGCCTGTCAGGACATAATGAAGCGCAGGGACACCTGATATGCTTGAGCTAACACGGGAAAATCCTAAAAGCAGCCATAATTACTGTAAAAGCCACATGCCCTTAATGGTGATTGTGGAGCAGCTGAAAACCCCCGGCTCTTTGGGATCATCACTCAACCGGATGTGTGACAGGGCCTGGCTAAAAATGACATGCAATTATTTTACAGAACATCGCTTCTCGGGCGTCCTTCAAGGTGCCAAGGTTAAGTGAAGAATTAACCAGAGCATTTTCTCCTGCTCAGTGTCTTTACATCCTCAGATTTGGATGTTGCACAAGCATGAAATGTCATAGTTCAATAATACACTCATTGTATGGTATAATTAATGTGCCTTTCTGTACAGGAAAAATTAAGACAATAAATCATTTCTTGCAGTGTGCAGGCATTACAGTTAAGCTAGCCATGTAGTAAATAGCCTTTTTAATCTCCACCAGCTAATTGAATTTCCATTGTTTATCGAACAATGTGTAATTGCATCCAGTCCTGACCCCTTGACCCTATTGATGTCTTCACCTGCTAGAAGATAATAAATGAGCCTGTGAGTCACTTTAAATTTAACACTTTTAACACTGAAGAACTGCAGAACGTTACAACACAGAGACAAACAAAATCTTATTTTGGCATCGAAATTGTCACCCAAGTATTTATATCACACCAGTGACAGAATACTGGTTTAGGTTTAAACATCCGCTACTGTTCAGAAACCAAAGTCATGCTTATGTTCACACAACATTGTAGCGCTAAGAGTGCCACAAAACTGAAATGTTCTAAAAACAGAACTGTAAATGTGCATTTAAAAGTACCTTCCAGTCTGTGACATACACTGCACACTTAGAAACAACAAACAGGTTTACATACAGATTAGAGAACAAAACCTGATCTAACCCATGCTGGCGGTCTCACACCCTGCCCTAAAGTCTTGTTAAACTTGCTATGAGAATAATATACCAAGCAAAAGCTGTGTATGATTATTAAGATTGTTTTAACCCACAAAGACCCAAACAGACACTGACAGCCTAAACCAGGGGTGGCCAACCCTGGTCCTCAAGAGCCACTATCCTGCATATTTTAGATGTATCCCTCTTTCAACGCACCTGATTCAAATGATAAGCCTATCATCAAGCTCTGCAGAAGCCTGATAACAGCTGATAGGTGTGCTGGAAGAGGGAAACATCTAAAACATGCAGGATAGTAGCTCTAGAGGAAAAGGGTTGGCCACCCCTGACCTAAACCATGTACTGATCTAAAATGTTTAATATCTGTTGATCTATTAATCCTATCAATCCATGTAAATAATTGGTGTAAAATACAGTTATTCATCTTTTCATGGTCATTAGATATGACTCATGAATTTTCAGAGGTTCTGTAGTGAACGTGGAAACACTGTCATCTTCTATAACAATGATTCACCGGTAAAACCCATAGAGTCGGATCAATGACAGTGGATGGAGACACTTGGTTTATGTGCAGTTAATGATAGATTTTGCTGAAAAAGTCGCTTTTTCTTCAGTTTTCTCTTTTTTTTCATATAATAACTCAACTTTAATCTACACTTTTATGAACATCTACATGATCAGCAAATGAAATCTAGAAAAATAGTGGATGTTCACTGGAAAAAAAGCAAAATAAAGAGGATTATGTCATAATAAATGGTGATAAATCACTTAAGAAAGGTTAAATATGGAGAAAAATATATGTTGGAACTGCCATAGAAGTAGCACTGGGTTTTTATGTGTTCAGGACTATATAAATCTTGGAGTGATTTTACAGTATATGTATCTTAAATAACTACTGTCAGAAGTTATGTTGTTTATAGTTGTAACACTTACAATTCCTGTTGATGGTTAATATCAGCACTTTTATTCAGAAAATTCTAATAAATCAAAAGCTTATCAGGACAATGTTGAAAGAAAAAGCATTACCTCTGGTTGGTGTCTGTTTTAATGTTTAGATTGGGTGTAATTTCTATAAATTTGTCAATTTCTGAAAGCTTAGATATTTGATCTGACAACAAATGAATTATCTTGATATACTAATGGGATAAATTCACTGTGTTAAGTAATTACATGATATATTTAAATTATTCAGACATGTTTTTATCTGCTTTTACCTCTAACCCTTAAAGACAAACATTTTTTTCCGACATTTATGCTTTCCCAAGTGATTTATTGCCTTTTATTATAACATTATTCTCTGTATTTTTTAGGTTTTAGTGAAAATCAGGTATATTCAATTTACTGAATGCAAAGATGATCAAAAAAGTTTAGATGACACTCAAAAGTTACGATTTTAAAACAGATAAAACTGGAGAAAAAGGGACTTTTTTTTTTTTTTTTTTTTAGCAAAATACAGTGTTTCCATGTTCAATACAGAGTCGTTGAACATCCAGATGGGACGTATCTAATGTCAGGAGCTGTGTTTTACTTTAATTATGAAAATGTATAGATAGGATTAGTTGTTCTAAAGATACTTAACATTTTAGATCAGTAAATGCTTTTGGTTTCCAGTTGCTATTCAGGTCTTTGAGGGTTAATAAAGCCATGTGTAGACTTTCATACAAAGGGTAGGGGCTGTCCATTACAAACGTTTGTGCTTTTATGTTAAAGAGTCCTGCTTGTTAGGGGACACTGTAACCCCCACCCCTCTTTTGCCCTCTTGTCTCCATCCCCCTCCCATTATGCAGCCGCTCAGGTTCACCACACACTGCTCGGTCAGTTGTGCAGCTGCCTCATTTGTGTAACAAGCTCATCTTTAGAACCGTGTCCTTTGTCAGTAGTGTTGTCTGTGATCATTGACAACACACTGCTTAGATTTCACTGTATTCTTCAAGCAGTAGAATGGGTAACATTAGGAGTAAATTATTCGAAACAAAGGCGTCATTCATTGGACTTGTTGTAAACATACGAAGCTGGATTGTGAGGTGATCCCACCTGTTATACAATCATGAAGTCATGGTAGAGTAATTAGGAAAAAGTGACTCCCACTCAAACCGCAATCCCCTTTAGTCCTATGACATGTTGTCTGTTCCTGCTAACATGCAAATGCCAAATCAGTAAAACTATACTGGATGTCTGGGACTCATTTTGGCCAAAGGACAGGGCACACCCTCTGCTTTTCTTTCCTTGTGAAATTCATATTACAAATTACAAACATCTTTTCCTAAAGGCTCTGTTTGTGCTCCATAACGCCTGCTTTGGCTGCTGTTCTGACTGCAGCTGCTTGCTTTGGAGTTCCTTTTAATTCCTGAATCAACTTTGTATGACACGGTGTTAGAAGAAGTGAAAGTAGCCACATTATGAAATGATTTTAATATTTTGGAGAGCTGCAGCCATGACTACAGTGGATCCGGTTGCTCTTTGAGTTGTTGCTGAAGGCTATTAGTTGCTTGCATACAAACAAGTCTGATGTTGGGGATGGCCTCCACTGCTGAATGCTGCTTCTGTTTAGCCTAATAAAACAGCTGCCAGTTCCTGCTATGGCATCTTGTTTAGAAGGCAAGCTGCAAAATGTAGAATAAAACTTCACTTCAAACATTAACCCATAAAGACCCAAGCATCCACCACTGAGCAAAACCATCCATTTACTGTATGTAAAATATGTACTACCTGCTGATCCACTAACCCTATCAATACAAGTAAATAATTGGTGTAAAATGCAGTTTGTCATCTTCTAATGTTCATCAGATGTGGACATTCAGACGCTCCATAGTGAATGTGGAAACACTATCATCTTCTAAAACACTGATTCACCAGGAAAACCAATAGAGTTGGATCAATGACATTGGATGGACACACTTGATTTATGTTCAGTTAATGATAGATTTTGCCGAAAAAGTAAATTTTTCTTCAGTTTTCTCGGTTTCTGGTATAATACATTTAAACTTTAATCTGCGCTTTTATGAACATCTACATCAGCAGTGTTCAATCCTGGACCTCAGGGGCTGGTATCCTGCATGTTTTAGATGTTTCCCTCTTCCAGCACACCTGACAGTCATTATCAGGCTTCTGCAGAGCTTGGTGATAGGCTTATCATTTGAATCAGGTGTGCTGGAAGAGGGATACATTTAAAACATGTAGGATACCGGCCCTTGAGGACCAGGATTGGACACCCCTGATCAATGAATAAAATACAGGGATTTTCACTGAAAATGCAAAATACATATGATAATATTGCAATAAATGTTGATAAATCACTTAAGAAAAGTTAAATAGACAGAAAAATTCATTTGAGAACTGACACAAAAATAGCACTGGCTCTTTATGGGTTAATGATTATGTAATACAATAAATGTGGCCACAATATGATGAATGCATTCAAAGGCTGCATTCATGGCAGCGCAAAAGCTGTATTTGCTTGAGCTGCTACCTCATTGATATGCTTGTTTGTGCCTTTCCAAGTCCCATAAAACATAATGGTCCCAACCTGTACCTGCTGGCACATGCATCTCACTCTGTACGGTTTATAATGCAGTTCACAAGCAAAAAAAGGGGAAAGTCAGAGTAATGCAAGACTTTGTTGAATTTATTGTTTATGGAAAGGCTCAAACCTGCCTCTAGAAAAGCTCTGAATAATCTCAGACCGTGCCTGTGGTGATGAGGACGGCTGGTGTTGTTTGGTTCTGCTGACCTCACTGCCAGAGCGGCTGCGTCTCTGGGCAGCAGATGTTCATGAGGCCTGTGTGTATTCGCTTCATAAGGGAATCGAGGCTCCTCAGTCAGATGGGGTCAGCCTGGGTCTTGGGCTCTTCATTTAGCAGCTTGCCAGGAGACGCTGCAGAGCTGAAAGAATGTGTGAACGCTGCCCAGTTTGTGATTTAAAGGCTGCCCGGGGTTTTAGCCTCAGACGCCTTGATACTATTTATACCGGTAGTTGTCCTACCGGTGCTGAATGAGCTGGGAAACATCAGCAGATTTTTCATCCCAAAGCCCAGGAAAAGTACAAGCACACTGGGGGCAAGAGGGTTGTTGTTTTTTCAAACCAGTGCTGACGAAAATTCAAGCATGGGACAGACTCCTAACAAGTTTCAGGCAGATCCTAATGATAGAATGTTTCCTTTTACTTGCTCTTTTCCCAGCAGGAATTGCAGAAACTAGATTCTAAAAAGACTGAGTTTTATTCTTGGCTCTGGTTTACAACTGAACACATTCTCATACTGGGAATAATAATGTGTAGCTTCTCAGTCCTGGCACAGCATCCTTTGGAGCAAACGCAGATACAAGGATGATAATTAATTATGTGTCTAATTAGCCTTTTCATTTACTATATTGTGATTGCATGCTGTCAGGGTGTCTTGCCAGCATCACTGCTCCTTCTGTCATGGCTTATCAAAGACGTTTAGGAGGTTCATTTCTTTATCTTTATAGAAGTATAAGGGAAAAAATGCCCTTCAACTTCATAAATAAGTGTCAAAACAGCTTTAGTAATACAAACACTGTGATTCTGCAATATTCTAACACCGCTCATGTCTTCATTCTCCACCTTAAGAAGAAAAACTACTGATGATGCTGTAATACAACTGGTGCATTTAAGTGCTGTGGGAAAAATAAGGAACAACCAATAATGACTGTGTTAAATGGAAACGATAGGCTTAATTTATCTCTTATGAATAATCTTTATACAATCTGTTTTTAATAATGAATTAAACATTTTGGACATGCTTCATTTTTGAGATTTTGTGACACTTTATAGCAACATTATCAGATTTTTTTGCTCATGTTGTTTTGATGGAAGAGCTAGTACACCAAAGTACTGTATTTTTATACAACCAGCAAGGCTTATCATACAAATGGAAAAATGCTGCCAACTCACATTCCAGCAATTATGCAATTCTGCTGTATGTATGTCCCATAAATATCTTCTCTTAATGTGTTTTAACACCACACACTTAATAGTAAACGAACTTGCTGTGATACTTAAAGTCAAATATTGTTTTCTAGCAAAAATGTTTAAAGATATTGCCAGCATCAATGACAAATCTAAACTCTCTGATTGTAAAGGTGTATTTACTCTTTTAAAAATCAATTTTCAGTGCAGTTATAGCTTCAGGTTTCCACACCAAACTTCAAAAATGAAAAAAAAAAAAAGATCAGGAATAATGTTTGGAGCTGCTTTAAAGTGGATAAATACTGAATGTGATTACACACTGATGAACACATTATTATGAATAATATAGTCTTTTTATATGGTTAGGTCCTCACAAATCTCACATACTGGACCTTTAAATACACATATTTGGTGAACATGAGAAACTTTCTACCTTCAAAATGTCATAGGAGTTATTCTGCATTGTAAAACTCAAAGATAACATGAAAAAGTATGCACAAATACGACATATTTATTTTACTCTAAGTAGTCCTTAAGGTTATACAACACATTAACCTAATTTTATGAGCTGTAAAGGCTACTTTATAGGTCCCCTGTGTGTTAAACATCCACTTGACTGGTAAGAAAACATACATCTATTTAGGATTGGGGAATCTGACAATCTAAAATGAGGGAGGATTTTAATATATTATTAAAAGATGTGCTTTTTAGAATGATCCTACAAAAGTATCTTTAATTGAGTTAATTAAAGTGTTCACTGATTTGAAACAGTATAAGCACAGCTATTTTTTGTTGCTATTTTCTGATTATTGCAATAATATCTTGAGTTTTTATTTCTATTAGTGATTATTTACAACATAAACCCTGCAGAATCCTGAGGTTTACAGGGAAAAATGTATTATAGTTTAGTTGTAACTCATTTACATTTTTGTGGGGAGTGGGAAAATGGTGATTACAGATTGGGATTCTACCTCATAGTCATGGTTAATAATGTTTTAGTCAGATTATTTAGACCAGGGTGTCAAACATATGGTCTGGAGGCCAAAACTGTCCAGCCAAAGGGTCCAATTCAGCCCAAGGGATGGATTTTTCATATTAGCACTGATGATATTAATTCAGGGGTGTCAGACTCATTTTAGTTTGGGGGTCACATAAAGTCCAATTTGATCCCAAGTAGATTGAACCAGTAATATAATAGCATTGTTACATAAATGATGACAAATCCAATTCTTTTCCTTTGTTTCAGCGCAAAAAAAGTAAAGTTAAATGATGAAAATGTCACATTTACAAACTATCCTTTCAGAAAAATGTGAATTATCTAAACAACCACAACTAATCTGAAATCTCATAAGAAAAATAAATGAAATTCTAACCATATCATGCCTATTACTAAATGTTGATGTCTTTGTAGATCCACTGTGATTTATAAAGTGTAATATACATGTGCAAGTGAGAAGCTGAGGAATAATGTAAAATTTTGCCCTAAAACAAAACAACAAAATTTATAGTTAGTATTTATAGATTTTTACGGGTCTGACCCGTTTGAGATCATTTTGGGCTGTATGTGACCTCTGAAGTAAAATGACTTTGAAAGCCCCTCATCTAACGCAGCAGCGAGTATTTACTACGTGGATGTGATAGTTTACGAGGAGTTCTGAACGCAGCACAATTCCACGCCTTTTGTGCATTCTGATTGGCTTCTGATTACCAGCCGCCTCTGCTCATTGGCTCCTCCGCGTCCATTGAATCCCCTCCTCTACCTTTGTCAATTTCATGCGCTCCCGTTGAAACGCCTGAGCTGTTGTTTCCCGGTGCTTCGGAAGACAAGTTGACCCCGCTTTGGAGAAGACGCTTGGGAATCTTTGCTCGGAAAAGCGCACACTTTCTCCGCCCGGGACCGGATCTGTGAAGCTAAATGGGAAGGGTGTGAACCGGCCCGAAGCCAGGGGGGTTTAACCTATCCATCACCTTGGAGCGCAGCGCGGTGCGTTCGGCGACGCTGCGACTCCTCCGGCCGGCGTGACCACCGCTGCAGCACCGAGGGAATGACACACACACACACCGAGATGGTTCACAACTGCCCGGGGGGACTTTCAGAGACTCTGCTGTGAAGTTTTCTATCCTAGAACTGACCAAGACAAGAGGGGATTAGGAAAAGTGCTTCTTCTTCTTGTGCGTTTTATCTGCTAAGGGATTAATTATGCCGGACCAAATCACAGTTTCAGAGTTTGTGGCAGAGACCAATGAAGATTATAAATCGCCTACTGCTTCCAACTTCACCACCAGGATGTCCCACTGCAGGAATACAGTAGCTGCATTGGAGGAGGTGAGTCCTTTTCCATTCAATAAGCACTTAACTGGATAAAAATGGGGCACATCTGCAGCATTAATCTATATATCCCCTGTTTATTTCATCATTCTGAGACCCAGCAATGCATTTTTGTCCTCTGTAGGGGACAAGAGCTTCACAGCTTTACTGAAAATAATACCCCAAACACTGTCCACTACAAAGGACACTCCATAAAAACATAAAAACATGTCTGAAAAAACTGTTGCATCATATTGTTCCCAATAAATGCAAGTATTTAATGTAGAAAAGCCAAAACTTTAACTTTTTTTGGGTTTCATAAGCATATTCAGATGTCCAAATTATTTAAACCAACAAAAAAGAGACATCACCTCACTTTTATTAATCCCTTATGCTTATTCCTTTTGTATACCAGTAGTATTTGTTACCCAGCTGTCTGTGTTAAATTCTCAATGATGAAACACCAAAAACAGGAGCACACTTCAGTTGAAAGTCTATTAATTTTCTAACTGAGCGGATTAGATTACATAAAGTAGGTCTTAATAAAGTCATTTATCTGTAATTGTACAATAAATCACTAAATTCAATTCAATTCTCTGTTTGCATATTCTCAAACGGTAAGGGAATGTGTCTGGAAAATGCAATATAAACTGACCTATGTTGTTACTATATGATTAGGTTACATTCAGTGGATTTTAACAACTTTATTTATTGATATTTGTTCAGTCAGTCACCAACTTCAACCCATCTCTGTTTGCATATTCTCAAACAAGAAGTGAATGTGTATGGAAAACTCAGCATAATCTTCTTAAAGATAATTGTGGAAACCCTGTGAGCCTGTTATGATCATTGCAACTATTTTGTCCAAATGGTCATTCCTGCAGTGATAGAAGGGAGAAGTCTTGTGCATTTGGCCCAGTTTCCTGCTGCATTACACTGAGTGGACAGAGAGCACTTTGTGTTCCTCCTTTAACTTGCAGGTCATCAGGAGGAAGGACACTTCCGCTTTGTTCCCTCTCAGCCTTTCACTGACTCCCTCCCTCCCTTGTTACAGTTTCCCTGCTTTTTGCACTCTATAGCAGAGCCTCGCCCTGTCTCACAGTAAAAATAGATTTCCCCACATGGCCGGCTTGTATGTGTGTTACTGTGTCTCGGCTTTGGGCACGCTTCACGCTGGGGTGGGATGAGGAGGGGATAAAAAGATTTCTTTCAGTTTCAGTGTGAAAAAGTTTTGGCAAGTAAAATTAGGACAGTAATGAGGTGTCACCATGCACTTATTTTTGGAAAAATAGACACAGAATTGGCGTCTAATGTCAGTTTTACTCTGCTAATCCACATCTGGGCTCAATGTCAACTTTACCTTAAGCTTCCTGATCCTCTGCACCTTGGTGAGGGCTGAAGCTTTATTTTTAACGTGTTTGTAGAGGAGTCTGCCAGGCAGCCAGACATACACCTGCTTCGGCTGACAGGTGCTTCAATTTACCCTCAGACACATTTATTGCAGCTGTTTAAAAAAAAAAAAAAAAAATGTATATAGCAGTTAATCTTCTATTTGGAACCACCTCAGTCGTGCTCAGTGAGGAATGCGTTCTGTTGTGGTAAGCAAATAAGGCTTTGGATTTAACTGCTGCAAATAGTAGGTCAGCAGTAATTGTTGGCTTGTGAAGTTGAAATGTTGGGTTGAGAATCTAATTCAGCAAGTTTTTTAGAAGATGTTACCATTGAAGCAGCTGAATTGTTATTGCAGAGCCGTGGAGTAGCGTGTTATTGTTTCACATTGACCTCTCCACGCTCAGGCTCACAGAACACAAGGCCTTATTGTTGAGACAACAAGACCTCGCTTACTTCAGTCTGTTTGACCAATTAAACACTGCAGTGGATGGGGAACACTTCCACTTATTGTCCGCCCACCGCACTGGAATCTCAAACGCATGCATGCAAACAAATACTTATTTGCATATGTTTACACGCTGAGTTGGTCAAGAATACAGCGGAGCTCCTCTTACATCCTCCTTTTGGTGTTTCTGGCAAGTGACTATTTTTGATAGTTTCCACATACATTCTATGACAGTGATAGCAACAGTTAGAGTGAGGCAATAATCAAATGTGGTCTACAGGGTCTGCAAGGTCCACTTTTGCTTGAACAGTGTGTGTAACTTCTTTGTTCGGTATCATGAAGTACTGTTACTAATGTAAGTTGTAATGTTCTAAAAGTGATATAATTATGTTCTAAAATACATATTCCTTTCACCTTATGTGTGTTTTTCTTGTATTTTTTTAATATTTACTTCTTGTATTTTTTTTCCTATGTACTAGTAATGAACCAAATATGGTAACTTTATTGACCTTGATTTTCTACATCATAAAATTAAAAAAGAAAAAAAAAATCATAAAGTAGTCTTGTCAAATTCTCTAATAACACACTAAGGTTGAAATTTAGAATTTCAGAGTATTTCCGTGAGTGCTCTATAAAGGGTTAAATATTTTGACTAAAAGTAAGAGGGAAGGTCACTCGTACAGAATATTCATGCATATATTCATGAATGTCAAATGAAAACAAAAATATCAGACTTCGCTGTTTTCAGCATTGTGCTGAGTTTCAAGCATTGTGCTGATTCTAGATTTTCCTGCATTGCATTGCAGTTTGTTATATAAGCACTCACTTCTTTGCTTTGAACTGACAATTGAGGACAGGCTGATGGGAGCAGTGCTCAGTCCTGTAATGCTACAGTGGACTGGTGTATCATTTCAGAGGATCCCTCATGTTATGTGAATTGGCACCTTCCAGTTTGATAACGGGCTGTCGGAGTTGCTGCTGACATTGAGATTAACAGTGTTTCTCGCAGTCTGGCTCAGTGGTTTTATGGTCAGTACATTGGTTTATTCTTTATGCAAAGTCTTAAGATTAATCGGTTTCTGTTAAAAAGGCATCTGCCCTGTCCTCTGTGGGTGCTGCTTGTTTGCAGAGCAGATTAATTTGTTAGTTAAGTGTGATTAGTGTGAAAATCCTCCATCCCATATGGCTCATGTCCATCTCATTGTTTCGTACATGTAATTTAGAGGCAGGACTCGGTGGTACAATGGAAAATGTAATGGCCATAAATATTCTTATGCTGGCCACACATAAATACTCTTATTACAGTGACTCGTATCATTCTGTCTTTTAAAGGTACAACATGTGTACATGCTGAAATGAAGTGTGTGTTTGAGGCTGGTCTGTACTGGGAGCTCCTTTTTTGTTGTTGATGCTAGAGAACTCCCTTTCTGAATTCGACAATAATGGCCTGTACAGAGGACTCACTTCAGTTTTTCCACTATCATTACTGCATTTGCTCATGAGCTCCTCAGTGCTACTTTTCTGCTCCTCTACAGCAGTCGCATTCTAAACACGAGCTACTGTTACCTACTGTTGACAAAGCACTGACTGCAGCATAAATTTCACACAAACATATGAGCATGTAGGTGATGCAGTGGTTAGCAGTCGTGCCTCACAGCAAGAAGTTCTGGGTTCGATTCCCAGGTGGGACCTTGGGACCTTTCTGTGTGGAGTTTGCATGTTCTCCCCATATCTGCGTGAGTTTTCTCCGGGTACTCTGGTTTCCTCCCACAATCCAAAGACATGCACTGATAGGTTAATCGGCTAATCTAAATTGC
>JAQQZY010000016.1:28894710-28912591 GCA_030068375.1 Ostorhinchus rueppellii | reverse complement strand
TCTTTATGTTTGAAGCCTGAAATGTGGCGAAAGGTTGCAAGGTTCAAGGGGGCCGAATACTTTTGCAAGGCACTGTATACTCATTGATGCCAACAATGTATAGAAGCTATTTATTATCGCCACCAAGGAGGTTATGTTTTTGCCAGGATTTGTTTGTTTGTTTTGTTAGCACCATAACTCAAAAAGTTATGGACAGATTTTGATGAAATTTTCAGGATATGTCCGCTCTGGGTCGAGGAAGAGATAATTAAATTTTGGAGGCAATCTGGATCACCGTTTGGATCCAGGAATTTTTAAAAAGATTCTTTATCATGTGAGATATAACATGACGGCACAGAGCTGCATATGAGGTCATTCAGCGCCTTCTAGTGGAGGAAAGTACAAACACTACCTTAAAACTAGAGTGGACATATCCTGAAAATTTCATCAAAATCCGTCCATAACTTTTTGAGTTATGTTGCAAACAAACAAACAAACCCTGGCAAAAACATAACCTCCTTGACAGAGGTAAAAAAATAAAATAAATAAAAGTACAACCACTACCTTGGCGGAGGTCTGTGCTCCCAGAGTGCTTTTCTAGTTAATTCATTTTTTAAATCATTTTTACTTATTGGTATTTTATCAAGTTTTAACTACAGAAATGTCAACAAACTAGTGCCCACCTTAGTACAGCTGCAACAGAGAACAAAACTCTTGTGGACAAAAAAGCAAAGAAATGTTTACATTTCACATTCACATTTAGCTGTTAAACATAAATCAAAAGGCGCCTTCTCCATCAGGGCCCCTCAACTGTAGAACAGCCTGCCTGAGGAGATGAGGCTTGCAGAATTAGTCATATCTTTTAAATCACTTCCTAACGCGCAGTTTTACAGACTTGCTTTAATGTGATGTCTGTGTAATGATGAACATTTACTTTTACCCTGTTTTCATTATTCATTTATATTGACGTACATAATGTTGTTTTATTCCATCCCTTCATTTTCACAGTAATTTGACAGCATCATATTAAGTTATTTGTGTCCTCTCTACTTTAATAGACTCAAATTTATTTGGAGAGTCATGTTTTAGCATTTACAGTACATCTCTCTTCTATTGTGGTGTTTCTGTTTTTAGTGCCTTTGTATCTGTATTCTGCTGTCGTGCCCTTCTGCCTTGTCTGTCCAAGCACTTTGTAAACCCAGTTTTAAAGGTGCTATATAATTAAAGTTGTTATTATGAAGTATTTCAAAAAAGAAGGGAGGTATCATAATAAAAAAGCAAACTGATGGATGTGATAAATTAAAATGCCAGACAGGAAACAAACAATAGATGAATCAATAAGTCATGTGGGTCATGAAAGGTTATGTGAGGTCATGCTAGCCCATCTTGTAGCCAGTTTTCGGCATAGTCAATAAACGGTTGCCAGATTAAAAAAAAAAGAAAGCTTCTAGATAAATTTTTCATTAACTTTTAGATTAATATTATTGAATATTACCCCTTTAAGGCAAACCAGTGAACAGGATCTTGTGCTCAGTTATCGCAGTAATGAAACGAATGGTGAAGGATTTTGGAATTTATTTCACAAATGTTAAAAATGATCAAAACACGAGCAGTCATATGAGATTAATGACATTTTTTATCTTTTATAAAATAGACTGATAGAGTAGCTAACAGTGTTCAGCAGGAACTGTCGCAACACTGCCAAATTTAGTTTAAACTCTCCATTTTTCTTGGTTACTTGTGAAAAATTGCCAAAATTACTCCACATCCCTGCGGTCAGTTTAATGACGCGGGCTTTTAGTTATTCAGTCAGTCATGCGCGTCCACCAGACACACACACACACACACACACACACACTCCGGACCAGTCTTTTCCTCCGCTTTAATATAATCAACCCTCATTACGGTCTGCCAAGGTCTGTGACCTTTCACCACCGAGGCACATGACTGGCTGTGGTCGCCACCAAGGTATGATGTGATTAAGTTGGGTCTCTAATGAGGCTAGTTGCCATAGAAACACCTGTTGTCCCCATGACCCTTCGCGACTAGCCTCTGAACCGCTGCTCTGTGTTTGTCTTTTTGATTGCTCTTTTCTAAGCCTTTCGAGTGAAGCGTTTCTGTTTTAGCATCGATCTGTTTTTGTACCTCATTATTCCCCCTCAGTGTCATCATCTGTTTCTCTGCCGCTTTCCATCTCTCGTCTTCTTCGCTCACTCCCCCCCGTCACATCTTTAATACCTACACACTTATTGCTCATTAGCTCATGGATGATTCTCATTACCCCGATGACATGGGGCTAATGAGCTGCTCTGCGTTTTATACCCCCGGACATGCACATTAACGCCCACACGTACACCCATGAATGAAATGTCGCTGTTGGTGTAACGTCAGAAAAGCTCAAAATTAAGTGGGAACGTGGGAGAATGAAGAAATAATGGATTGGTCCATGAACGCCCTGCTTTCCAACCTGCTGCTTTAGCGTCACATCATCGTCACCTTCCTTCTGTTATTATCTTCTGCTCACCTCCTCTCCTGAGGGAAGCACCTGTTTGAAATACTGAGAAGCACACAAAGAAAAAAAGAAGAATATCTAAGGCTGTCCATCAAACGATTAATTATATTTTTGATGAACTGAGTAGTTGTCTGGTCTGTAAAATATTAGAAAAAGTGCTCCTCAAAGTCTAGCATGATTTTCTCAAATTTCTTGTTCATCCCAATCTATAGATATTTACATTACTGTCACAGAGGAGGAAACCAGAAAATAGTCACATTCACTAATATGGAAACTGAAATGACTCAGATTACTAATTATCAACATAGGTGTCGATTACTTTAGTATTTCATAAGTAAGACACCTGTATTATCATTTGTTTAAAAAATTACCAATTAATTATACCATTTTTGGTGATTTATGGTAGTTTTCATGATTTTATTTCATCTAGATTTGAATGCTTTTGAATTTTTTTTAGCATCTTTTCATCTTTGAACACATTGTGTTATAGGTATGAACATAAATTATAACATTTCTATACAGAGGCATCTATATTTTTAGGATTTTGGCATGAAAAATTAGAAAGTTTGGTAATAACACCTACTATTATCTGTCTGTCTTGAAATCTCCAGTAAAAATATTAATTGCAATCAAATTTATCATTGAAACTTGAAGGTAAAGTGTCTTGGTGGTGTTTATCCATGATAATAACTTGCTCATGAGTTCTTCAGTCCCTCCCTCACACTGAAAAACTACTATGGCTACTTTATAAATGGAGCCCTTCAGGTCAATAAACACCTGCTTTCAAACTTTCACTCCAACACAAACATTAATGTATGAAAAAGAATTGTGACCACCCTGAATAATATCTATTAATAAATGGAAAAAACAAAGTGGCAGTTGAGATCACCAGCTAAACAGTCCATAAGACATAAAAAGCTAC
The DNA here is from genome assembly GCA_030068375.1 of Ostorhinchus rueppellii. NCBI lineage: Eukaryota > Metazoa > Chordata > Actinopteri > Kurtiformes > Apogonidae > Ostorhinchus > Ostorhinchus rueppellii. The sequence continues at coordinate 28,909,178 of JAQQZY010000016.1, read as the reverse complement.
TGGGAAAACATACACTAAAGGAAAATGATACAGTTACACAGATAATAATGTACTAATAACACTAAATAATAAATGAGACACAGTAATTGATTTATTTTAATGCAAGTTACAGACTGCTACTCTTGCTACTTCCTCTTCTTTAACTTAATTCTTGAAAAATTTGGACTTTAATCTTGAAATATTACAACTTTTCTTGCAAGAAGACACATTTTTGCCTTGAACAACTGAAACCTTATTTTTATAATATTATAACTTTTCCCCCGAAGATGTTTTGGCTTTTTTACTTGAAATATTATGTCTTTACAAGTGATATTTCTTATTTTCAGTGTGGCCCTTATCCTCTTTCATATGCATGGACAAAACACATTCAAGTCTTAACTTTGCACCTTTAGATAGTTTAATGAGATTTTTAAAAATACATTTAAGAGGAAACGGTTTGTAAAAATGATGTTGAAGCGAATGAAGCGAACCCCACCACCCACATCAACAGGGAACATAATGAGACAGATGTTCACAAAAAGCTCTAAAAACATCCTATTTTTATTCAGATCTTCTAACTGTGCAGATTCTTAAAATGTGATGTAGCAGCACAGCAGCTGAAATAATCACCATCCTATTCATTTGATTTAACTGTGTGCTTAATGGCTTCCTAGTGGCCATTGTTCCCTTGTAGCCTGTTAATATTCTGCCAGTGCTGTCTTTTACAATGAGTGCGATGAACTAACCCTGAGGGAGGCAGCTGCTAATGACTGTGTGATTAGAGGCCCACTACCTAGCAACCTGTCACCGCTGTTACTCAGCTAAAAACCCACCGTTTTCAAACTCGTCTACTTCCTAAGCCATTTTCACCACCGAGGGCAATTGGGATTTCATGTGTAAAAAGAGGGCGACCATGTCATTTTTAGGTTGCCACCTTGTAATTTCCACATTTATGGAGGGGTTGAGGAAATGACGGACACGGGAAAGCACTTTGGAGATTAGCGAAAAATTTTTCAAATCACTTTCTCGGAGTAAAGCTCAGCCACTGCAGTACAAGCAAAAAATGAATGGGGTGGGTCCCTGGAAGACCCAGTAGTGTTATTACTGGAGATAAACACACACTCAGTGGAAAAAGCAAAGTGCTGAGTGTGTGAGTCTGTTGTGCTAGCAGCAGGTTTTCAGAGTGGACGGCGGCATGATGTCATGCCTGCTGCAGACCCTCTTCATCCTCTGCTTATTGACTTCTAACCCACGATGAGTCACATCAGCTTATTCAGTGTTCAGTCACAGTGTTAGATAGTTGCTCTAGACCCCACTGTGTTTGTGTAAGTCAGAAGTGTGAGGAGGGGAACTCGGTCTATCTGGGTCCATCAATGGGATGTGGATACTCAAACCACCCATGCATACTCTGTTTCAGATTATAGATCTGTTTTAATTTGCTTTACTATAGTATTCTGTCAGATGTTTCAGAAGTTAATATTTAATGATTTTCTTTGTCATAGCAACAACAATAAAGTGATGGATCTTTTTTTAATATTCTTTGCAGTTTTGATTTTGACATTTTGTTAAACCTATTACTAATTGATTGTCCTTAATATGCCAATAATTCATCACCAACAAGTAGAGTAAATAAACACAACTACTTAGATAATCTATTAATTCTTGAACGTCTTTTAAAAGTAACAAGGCACTGGTTTTGTTTGTCATAGCTCATACTAAAATGACAAACTAATGAATTCAAACCAAGCAAATGTATTTTTCAAAAACCGGCATAGATGCATTCAATTTCAGTGTTCAACTTCAAATTCTGCACTTATTTTAAACATGGATTTTTCAGTTTCCCATTTCACTTTTTGTATATTTTTGGATGTGGTTTTTATATAAATCTTTAAGTAGGTTTAGGATCTGCACGCTTGTATACTTAAAGGTTAATTGTTCATTTATTATTGAGCAAAAACGGCAGGAATGATAGATTACCAGTCGATTCAGTCGATTAAAAACCCTTTACTTCATGTAGTTTGTTGTGCATTTGGCGTCTGCATTTCTGCTAAAGGCAGTGGAGGTGGATAAAGTTTAACAGTGGAAGTTACTCAGGAAGTGTCACTCTTTACCACGTTGCATAGTCGGTGCTTCAGTGACAAAAGGTGCGAGGAATGTGGAATAGGAAAACAGCTATTTCAGGGATGTGTGGCAGCAGGTAGGAAAAGGTGATAAGTTTGCAAATGGAGGCTGTCCTCAAGGTCATGACATTCCTCCTCCTCCTAAACCTGCTCCTGACCTCCCATCAGACTGAGAAACAGGGTGCTGAGTCTTGGCTGCTTTCTGAGGGAGTGTTTCACCCTGTGCTCTGCCCAGCGGTGCCTGCGTCTGGTATTTTTAGCTATTGTTGCCGTTTTTCTGACATTTCCTTCCGCTCCCGATCTTTTTTTTTCTTGCTGGTTTTTGCTTGACCTGCACCACCAGCTCCCAGTTTCTTCTTTTTTTCCCGTTGTCCGTCACTTTAGCTCTTCCTTTTTTTTTTTTTTTTTTTTTTTAATACTCTCTCCCTCTGGTGGTTTGCGCTCTCAAGTTGGTTGAGCTGAGTGCTCTTCGACTTGGCCCACTGAACCACACCAGAATCCTGTGGTCTGACAGGTTGAAGCTGGCACTCTGCTGCTGTTGAGGAGGAGGTCAACAGCAGGATCATGGTCCTCTTTTGGAGCCCTAACTCGTGCACTAGAACATAAACCATCCAAATAGAAACAGGAGCTCTTTTCATTTTACTGCAGAAATGGACATTAATCTAAATTTTTAGCCCTTTTCGTGGAAAAATTTCTTTCTTTGATATTTAATTATGAGAGAAGTTGAGTTGAATTCATCATAATCTTCTCAAGCGGATTTCCCTGGCATTCTTTTTCTATTTGAAGGCCAGAATTAATTTAGTTGAATGGTGTTCTTTTATAGAATGACAAGGACAATTTCACTCAGTAATGTCTGCTTTTGTTTGCCCTAATCTCTGTTCAATCAGTGGCGCAGCAGTGGGGATGCTGTTCAGTCGAGCGTTTTGCTTAAGCAGTTGCTGAAAGTGCTATAACCCATGACAGTGAGAACTCAGCGTTGTCTGTCATCAGTGTTAACACAGGAACCGGTTACCAAAAGCCAAAAACTGATTGTGTTGTGCTTATGGTTTCCCACAAAAACCCTCAAATGTACCCTTGTCTAGATCTGCAGAGATAACTGTGGGCTGTTGCGCATCTGTGAGGAGGAGGATTTAACCCTTTAACAACTGCAATCACTCCAGGGTGGCATTTTGAACTTTAAAGCAGTCAAATTACTGGAAGTCTTGAACAGTTTGTGCAATTCGTAAAATTCAAATGGCATCGGAAAGATGAGATCCAAAGCTTCCTGACACAACATAACACTTTACAGCAGCAATGTAGGACTCTATTACAAGTAGAAATGAACGGTTTCAGAGACTTTTTCAAACAAACCAAGAAATATGAAGTCATAATATGGATACTGAATGTTCAAGACCAAAAAGCATATTTGAATACATGTCAAATAGTTGAAATTTTATTTCTGTAATCTCAAAAAGTTTCACTATGGACATTTACAGTTGTTCTGATAATAAATATGCTAAAAACTTAATGTCAGTTTTTTTCTTTTTCTTACTAAAACACACTGTTTTAAGCATTTATTATTTCTAATAATGATAATTAATGAACATATATTGAAAGTTAAGTTCTTTCTGAAAACCAAGGTGGGAAAGAATTGGTAAAAATAACATGTGATACTGAAAGTTTTTAAGGGGCTTAAATGCATTTTAAATACTTGGATATATGAACTATATTTTGAAGTAAATATGAGTTTAACTTTGGGATTTAATTTATGTTAGACTGTTCGTTTCAGTTAATAATAATGGTATTGAGTTTACAGTGATGCATGACAGAAAGGTTTAACATTGACAATACTATTTTGTCTTCATAAATGTCACTTTCAGTGAAGTTAACACTATTACTGTTTATCAGATGAACTGACAAATGCCTTTTTTTTTTCTTTTTTTCTCACAGGACTTGAAAAAACCCTTCGATAAAGCCTGGAAGGACTATGAAACTAAAGTGTAAGGAACTCCTATAATAATCCATAACAGTTACTTTATTAGGAATTTTCAGCTGTATTTCTTTCAGTTATTGATTAACTTTATTATTGCACAGTTGTCACTAGTTTTAATTTATGATTTGGTTTTAGGTTGAATGTGCGTTTTGTGTCTTGTCTCTAACTTGTGATTGTCTTGACTAACCACTCTGCCCTTGTGATTATCTGTAAACACATCCCTAATAATGTGAATAACTCGCCGTCACCGTCACCTCTCCTCTTCCTCTTCCTCCTCTTCCTCACTGACACACCATTGTGACTGTGCACGTAGACGAGCACTTGATTTTTATAGCACTTTTATATATTTTACAAGCTGCAAAGGACATTCTTTACTGAAAGGGTAATATATCACCTCTCCCCGAACCATTTCGATTTGACAGTACGGACTTTGCACCGACATCGAGAGTTCAGCTGGATGCTATATGTGACTGTTCCTCTTTTTGCCGCCCTATTATTATGATTTGACTCTATTGACGGCTCCATCTGCCATCAATAGAATCCAGTTTTCTGCCTGATTGGAAAGCCACCCAAACACCCAGAAATAATCCACTCCTCTGGTCATCTCTTACCTGTCTGTTTTCTGTCACAATAGGTGACTACTTTCATATTCACAGACACAGAGATGATAATATGTGGTTATAAGGCAGGTTCAACACCTGCCGCACTAAAACCGGTTTGTGAATTCTTTGCATCCAACCCCTGAGTTTGAGTTTTTTTTAGTGTCCAGGGCTGAGCTGTCTCACTTTCAATGCTGTTTATTCAGGAAGGGTGTTGAATCTCAAGTTGAATCACTAAAAGCTCAATTTCTCCTTGCATTTTAGCAAAATCTTAAGAGAAAAACCCAAAGTCATGTCAGTATTTTGCAATGGCTTCCACTTCCTGAACTGACAGAACTGAAAGTGAATGAGTTCTCAGCCTCATCATCAGCCGAAACAACTGTCAGCTTGGCTGGCCTCCAAACAGCCTGGCTAACATGTGTCTCTCTTTTAGTCCCAGCCCTGATAACATTGTAATGCTGTCAGGGCTGAAGATTCATGTGCTGAAAAAGGCCAGTAGTATACATTCAATAAAATAAAATTTGGCCTGTTGTCATGGGCCACTGACCAAAAAAAAAACCCACACAACTGAAAATATTCTTTCATTTTGGTCAGTAATGCAGCCTTTGAGAACGAGCCAAATTTTGTGTTGTTTCTTTTATTGTTCCTGTCTGAAATGTACAACAACAATGCAGTTGTAGACAGTGTGTGTGGACTAAATAAAGAAGTAAATCCAAAGCAACACGCTTGAAAGAGGCTATAATTTTAATGTGCAAGAATAAGGGTGTGATTCTGTGATTGTTCCTCTTTTTGAAATGGCACAGATGAATCACATTAAATGAGAAAATAATGAAAGTTTTGCAAAGTTAGAAGTTTTCATTACAGTATGTTTTTAATAGCTGGCTTATGCACTTTAAAGAGGTTATATGTAGTATTGAATGATTTCCTAAACTCTCAACAACAGGGGACAGTTATTTACTGGAATACACTTAGAATACCAAAACCACCAACAGATCAACACTACGCATCCACAGACTTTATCACTCATTAAATAAAGTATAAAGATCATTGTTTACACTCATCTGTAGTATGGTATTAAGTTTCTTCTTCAAACTAAATCCCATTACCACAAAATAACACCGTCTTATAATCTTCATGTACTGCATCAGCTAATAGTTTACATTGTAGCTGTGTTAGCTTTGCCACGGTAAAACCAAAAATCACCCCAGTTTTCTTTATAATTTACTTCACTAAAGATCTGTTTGATAGTTCTGACCTTGTTTGGACTATTCCAGTTAAGTCTGAGCTGTGAATCGACAAACAGCCAATTTAGCAAAGATAAATGTATCGCATAATAACTTTGTACCTTCATAAACCTCATAATTAAACTCACTCGTGTAGAAGAAACCAGAAATCAGACTCAATTCTTTTCATTTAGAGCTGGGTCCAGTGGAGAAAACGACAGCAGTTCTTCGAGCTTTTATCAATTTGTCACTTCATTTGACTTAAATGGTTCTCCTCCAATCTGACTGCTTTCTGATGCTTTGGTGGCTCACTACTTCCCCTGGTAGTCACATAAATCCTCCGTCCCATCAGTGTAAATAAATTCAATACATATCTCTACAATCCAATACAATGACATCTTCAGCAGAACTTCAGAGCTCTTTATTCTCAATACTGTAATGATAATTTTAGGTCGCTTCTTAATATTGAAAGCAGGAATACTACATATAGCCCCTTTAATATCGGCAACTTATTGTTCAGTTTTTTTTTGTACTTATTTGTGTCTTCAGCTGAACATCAGGGAATTATATCTGTCCTGATGCACATGAACCAGGCTGGACATCTCTCAAAGAGGTGTTGTTGCTCACAGATCACCGACTCTCCTCCCGTCGCTAAGAAAAAAACATACCGCCGCATCCGTTTTAGTCGGAAAAATATGCTGTCGGGAAGAAAAAACAGCATATGGGAAAGAATGCCCTGTTGCATGGATTGGTGCCTCCCCTCTTTTGTGTGCTGTGTTTTGTTCATTGCCTGTGAGAGATATGCAGAATGTATGGTGTTTGTGGAAAATCAGCCCTGAATACTGCCTGTTAGGCAATGTGTCGTTACCAATTCTAACAAGGCTCCACCACCAAGCCTGCAAACATTAAATTTGCTTACACCCTTGTGGGCACTAATCCTGACCTTTAGGAAGATTAAATCCATACCTCAGCTTAATCATTTAAATCTTAATAATACATAAATAGTGATTTGCCTAATATTCATAAATCAATTCTAACAGTAATCTGGATGTGGACCACAAGTTAAATCAGCGTTTTATACTTTATGCTGCTTTGTAGAACATTGCAATATCTGCTGTATGGTACCAAAAGTCTTCAAATTCTTAAAATATTTAACTGGTGGAAGCACAGATTTATAGTGCAGCCTGTCATAAACCAAGCTTTGGTTTTGCTAGACAGCAGTATGCCTGACTTTACACATCACAACCATTTTTATGAGCGTCTTCCCGCCATCTTTGTGTTTTAACCCTTTGTTGTCACTTAATGGCAGCACCAAGATAGAAAAGGAGAAGAAGGAACATGCAAGGCAACACGGGATGATCAGGACAGAAATTAGTGGGGCTGAGATTGCAGAAGAGATGGAGAAAGAGAGGAGATTCTTCCAGTTGCAGATGTGTGAGGTTAGTGCTGCAAATACTTAATATTTTATTTGGCTAATAAATCAATTGGCAAGCTTGGAGTATATAAAACATGGAACATAGGAAATTATGTAACAATGCCGTTGATTCATGCAACAGATAGTCATGCATTCCATTTTAGTATGATGGTGCAGTTTGTTCTGTGATGGTTTGCTTTTAATGACTTTCTACTTTGAAGTGTCTAACGTGATGAAAGAGATGGATCACAGTAAGAGCTGCAGAGTTGCCTTGCCGTTTCACGCTGCTTGAAACTGAGCTGGATTTGTATTCCTTACATTTACAGTATCTCCTCAAAGTCAATGAGATCAAGATCAAGAAGGGTGTGGATTTGCTGCAGAACCTTATCAAGTACTTCCATGCGCAGTGCAAGTAAGTTGCACACTCTTTTTTTTATGAGCAAATGTAGCAGGTTGCAAGATCATTTTGGATATATATTTTTCACTAGATTTGCAGTACATGTATTCACATTCTATATGTTTACTGACTTTCTCTGCAGTTTCTTTCAGGATGGTCTGAAAGCTGTGGACAACCTAAAGCCGTCTATAGAGAAACTGGCCACAGATCTGCACACGGTGTGAACCTCAGCAGCTTCAGAGCTTCATATATACATATACATATACATATACATAAAAGTCATGCATCTGAATGTTCTCTCCTTGTTCCTTTTCTCACATTTTTCCATGCTGTTTCCTCTGCATCAGATAAAACAGGTGCAGGATGAGGAGAGAAAGCAGCTTACTCAGTTACGAGACGTTCTCAAGTCATCACTACAGGTGGAACAAAAGGAGGTAACACGTGCAGAAAAATGCAAAGCTGCTCTGGCTTTCAGTCTTAAGGACCATGTTCAGTGAAATATCCCATTTTAATCTTCTTTGTTCTCTTTGGAAATCTGATTATATTTGATATTAGCAATTCAACTTATTCGATTAGGAGCACAAGCGCAATAATGTGAAGTTAACACTAGTGTTACCAAGGGAATCCGTTTTAACAGATTCCAGCCCTGCAGGGAGTAAACCATTAGATGCACTACAAATTACAGCAGCTCCTAATCTCACCTGAAAATTGTTTTTTCTCTCCTCTGCTTCCTCCATCTTTTGTGAAACAAGTCTAGGAGAGTAAGTTGACTTTTTTAAAGAGCCTGTTCTGTGGTTGTTTGCTTCCTGCTCACTATGTAGTTTGTGTTTATTATTATTTTTATCATGGACTATAATCTTTATGTTTATTTCAGTCACACTGCATATGGATAATTCCTGTGCTGTTTTAGTTGAATGAGTACAGCCGTTGTTTTGCTCCTACATTATTCGTTTGGCTGTGTGTGCCTGCTGATAACGGCATGCACAAATAAAAAAAAATTAAATCCCTGTCAACAGCCTTCAGAAGTCGTTTTCCATTTCCCATTGCATTTCCCCGAAAGGAATTGACATCAGTGGCCTTTGTTTGGTCTTTCTCTGTGGAGCTGCAGTGACACTGCAGTCAAACCTCAAGAGCTAAACTGACTAATATGCTAAAGAAAGCCTTTAACTGGCCTTTTTTATTTTGCAGAGCCCGATTTTATACGCTTCTCATTTTCTTGATAAAAAGCATACAGACCCACAGGAGCCATTGTTCTCGCTATTGCATCCAGTGAAGGAGGCCTAGAAGCAGATTCATTTAATGGTCTTATAGCTCCCATTTGACTGCAGTGGCAATTCCCTAAAAAGTCCCAGTCCTGCTTTTTGAATTATTTAGTGTTTGTTTTTTTATTTGTTTGCATGCGTTTGTGTTTTTCCAGGATTCCCAGGTGCGGCAGAGTACCACCTACAGCCTGCACCAACCACAAGGCAACAAGGAACACGGCACAGAGCGTAGTGGGTACCTTTACAAGAAGAGTGACGGGTAAGGATTTCACATTGTTTCTGTAGATCACTGTAGTTTATGGGTGTTCTGGATATTTATGTAGTTGGAACTCTAAGTTGAATCATATTAGTGTTCCTACAGTCATGAAAATCCTGGAAAACTTGTGGGATTTTTGTGGTGAAATTTAATCAGATCTTAATCAGAAATCCTGAACTGTAATTATTTTGTTTGTAATAAAATTAACAAATTCAGCAATCTCACCAATCAAATATAGATAATGGTACAAAAGAGAAGTTTTAATAAATGGACATCGGGGTTTTCTTCAAACTTGTACAAAATAAAACATTTTGGATAATTTCTATAATTAATATTTACATAATTACAGCTTATAGAAAACAGCTTAATAGGTTAGCGTTTGAATATTTTAAATGAACATGCCATTTCATTTTCCTAATAATTACCAAATACATACTTTTGTTTATATACTTATAGATTGAAAGGCCATGCACATTATGCTACCAGCCCTTGCAAAGTCATGTAAATGTTCTGAAATTTTGTGAAAATGTGTGAGGTTTCCCTGATTTGACTGTACTTGAATGCAACTTTCTTGTATATTATTTATGAGGCAAAATTTATATGGAAAAAAAAGAATGTTAACACCCACTAATCTCATCTCCCCCAGTCCTTGTGATGAGTGGGAGTGTCTAGAACCACACTCAGACTCTTCCAACTAACAGTAGATGACATTTCACACTATTTCATCCCCTCTTGATCTATGAGTTCTTGTTTTTGGGCATTGCAAATGCTGGAGCCAATTGCGCGAATTGACCAAAGCTTTAGGTTTTCTACACTGATCTCATATTCAGGAGATGTTGGACAGAAAAGTTGTCTACATCATAACTCTGTAGCATGTAGATGTATCATATTAAAATAAACTAGTTATCATACAAAAGTGTAGTGACGGTAGAGATGAAGTTCAAGGCAATCTTGAGTTGTAGCAGCAGCTTTAATGTTTAATATGTTCTATGGCACAGGTGTCAAACATGCAGCCTGGGGGCCAAATCCGGCCCATGGGATGAATTTGTGAAATTAACAATTAATGGTGTCAAAATCATTTTATTTCAGGTTCCACATACACACAAATATCATCTAAAGTGGGTAAGACCAGAAGAATATTATTATAATAACCTATAAATAATGACAACTTCAAATTTTCTATTTGGGTTATTGTAAAAAAGTAAAATTACACATGAATGTTTACATTAACAAACTATCCTTTTACAGAAAATGTGAATAACCTGAACAAATACGTGCACGTGTAAATGATAAACTGATAAATTAAAGCAGAATATTGTTAAAATTGCACTTGTTGTTCTTAATACATTTCAAGTTCATATTAATCCAATTTTTAAGGAAACTTTAGATGTCAACATTATCATAATATAATTTTACTTTTTTTGCTCTTATTATTTTACTGGTCCGGCCCACTTGAGATCATGTTTGGAGTAATATGGCCCCTGAACTAAAATGAGATCGACACCCCTGTTCTATGGATTACTGGCATTTAGATGTGATATACACATCAAAGCTGCAGTAGACAGACTCCAAAAATACACCTTACTCCTGCAGTGCTCTCAGCACAGACTGCACATAAAGATGAATGGAGGAATGGAATGCCATTTTTCTATAATGGGATTTTATTTTTGCAAAATTTGCAGTGTAGTCTGTCTCACAGAGCCACACTTATCTCTACAGTTTATTAGCATTGTGCCAATACTGTAGATAGCTCTGGCATCCTTCAATAGTGTTCTGGAATAGTAGTAAACATTATCTGGGTTGTTTGGATAGCATTTTGCAACACTGAATGCAACATGCTGCCAAAGAGAGAGAAGATGTTTTTCTTGTATTATTGAAGTGGCTCAGTCCCTATAAAAGAAAGCAGAACATAGAAGAATGTGTGTTTGTCAAACTTGCGTGCAGTTGGAGGAACTTTCATGCAGCAAAGTGGAATTTCAATGTGAATAGGAGGCGAAAGGAAGTAGAATGACAATCCTGCCACTATGCAACTGAAACCAATAAAAGAATATATGTGCAATAGATATACACCTGGATTCTTGGTAGTGATTGGTTTTTGCAGCTGTCAGTCATTCTCTTTTACATCCTCCCTCTTTCTGAAAATATCAAAGGGTAAACTCTATCAATTTCACAGGTTTGACTTTCTAAAATCTGCAAACGGAGGTGGTTCAGAAGGTCTGGTCTCTTGTCAGGCCACGTGAATTATAACGCGCCGAAAGGTTATTATGGAATTTCTGCATGATGAAAACAAAAAATACTGCCTACTGAAGCTTTAACATCTGTGTTGCAGGTTGAGGAAAGTGTGGCAGAAGAGGAAGTGCACAGCAAAAAACGGATACCTCACCATCTCACATGGCACAGTAAGCAAACAGCAACTCCTCAACCTTCACCTCAGAGTTCAGGAATTTTATTTTTAGCGCCTGAAAGAAGCAGAGTGGTTGTTCTAATTAAAACATATGCATGCTCATATCCATGCACATGAACAGACACTTAAATAATCTTTGCCATCTTAGCCATATTCTGCCTCATTGCGTCCTGGCTGCGTGCCGTCTCCCTCGCTGGTCATTATCTACACCCATTAAGCATGAATGTATTAACAGCGAGCAGCACAGAGCAGAGGCTGGATTCAGGACTTAAGAATCTTGTCACGTCGCTGCCTCAGTCAGGCCTTTGGTTGTTCCCTTATAAAGTTTTAACTCTTCTCACACTCTGTTGCAGCTTATCAGATGTTTCATTTGGCTCTGGGACCAGTCTGATAGGGTCAAACAAAAACTTCTTTGCTTATTTGTGCGGTTGTCATTACTCCCCCTCCCTCCTCCTCCTTTGGCAGGCGAACAGACCACCAGCTAAACTCAACCTGCTTACCTGCCAGGTGAAACACAATCCAGAAGAGAAGAGGAGTTTTGACCTCATATCCCGTAAGTTTAGGCTTCTGTCGGTACTTTATACTTTGTATTACCATCTTTTGGCAGCTTCTTCTCTCTGGTCTATAATCTGTGTTCTTTGCTCTCAGATGTCTTATTTTAATTGGCTCTGTTCATCACAGGCAGCAGCAAGCCTTGATTTATTATACACAAGTGTGGATTTTAAATATCTTTTTCAATTTGCGATGCAGCTAGTTTCTGTTTTTCAATAATAAATGTATCCAGCACAGTTTTATATATAATTAAACACAGTTAAAACAAGTGCTCCCAGACCCCACCCCTTGCACGTACTGTAGCTTACTTTGGCATTGATCCAGCTGATGCCATCATGTCTATGCGTGTGCTATTGTGAGCATATCAATGTCCTCGATATATGTGCCAAGTTTGAAGTAAATTGATAGAAAATTGATGTTTTTATAGACATGTTCAGTTTCGCCCATTATAAGTAAATGGGGGGAGAAAAAAGATTTTTAAAATTCATAAAAAATTTAACTTTGACCTACTTTTACCAAAATGTAGTGAGATCTATTTTGGGTCACTGGCAATCTTTAAACTCAATTTGGTATGAATTTAACAAGTAGTTTTGCTGCTGAAGTGTTAACAAACAAAGATGTATGTAAGATGTATGTGGAATTGTTTAATGAAACAGGACTGCTCTAGGTTAAGGATATAATACAGCACTGTGCAAAAAATGTTAGACTTCTTTGGCCTAATTTCTATTTCTCAGTCTCTATTAGGATACAACTAGAGAATACTGGCAAATACTGTGCACAGTTTTAAAAACTTAAAAAAAAAAAAAAAAGTGTTAAATGACTTCTACAGGCAACAGTGACCTGTATTCTTATAAGAAGGAGTAGCTGAAACAATAAGAAACATTTGACATGTATTGAATGAAACCTGTTCAATTTCTTTTCTGAAATTCTTATTCTTATAATGTTTTTTATATATCAATTATATCACATTTCAGAGACTGTGAAATGCAAATATACATATAACATAGCGAAAACAACAAACCCACAGGTAGCCCAGGATTTTTGCACAATGCGATATGTAACTTTTCTCCTTAAGATATCTAAAAAAAATAAATAAATAACAAGGCTTGTTATATTTTTGTTGCATGATGGCTATTGTACTTGATTATTTATGTGCTATTATACAACATGCTAATCCAGTATATTTAATTTATAGATATTTCAATACAAGAAATTCCTCTTGAAGAGTTTATAAATGTTGAGCTGAGGAGTCTTCGGTTCTAAAAAAATAATAAAACGTAAAAGATGACAAAAATAGTGTAAATAATGAAACAATGAAATGTTTTAAAAGATGAGACAAGAGAAAAATGCTGTAAGAGATGTCAGAAATACTGTGAAATAAAGACTTTGAAGATGCTGGGCTAACATCAGAAGAGTTGATAAAAATGGAGATCTGTTTTGTGGGTCTTCTTTTAGTCTCAAGTTAAAAAAGTTTGGGAACCACTGCTCTAACACATTATCCGTGTGTGTGAACATGATTTCTGCCTGAGTCACATCAGATGGATTTTCATCAGTCATGGCAGAGAAAACAGCAATCTCCCATAATCCCACGCTACTTCACAGCATCACCAAACTACATCTTTTGTTATTGTTTTGATTCGGAGACTAAAAATTACTTGGTTTGTTGAAACTTAGTTCAAGTTCTGCACTGATAAGAGACATCAGCTACATTATCAGCCAATAGAAATGCAATGTTGAATAAAAGTGTCCTTGGTTATTTGTCAGCGATTCCCATGTGGAGACGCAGGAGAATTTAGTTTGTGTTCAGCTGTGTATCCTCAGTCTGACCTGTTGTTAGTAGAGTTTACAACACGGGTGTCAAACTCATTTTAGTTCAGGAGCCTCATACAGCTAAATTTGGCCTCAACTCATCCGGGTCAGTAAAATAATAACATAAAAACCCATAAATAATGACATCTCCAAACTCTTCTGTGTTTTATGGTGAAAAAATAGAAAGAGTATTACATTATGAAACTGTTTTCGTCTACAAACTACCCTTTAAAATATTGTGACATGAACAACCTGAAATGTCTTAAGATTTTTTCAATATTATCCCAGTTTATCATTTACACATGTGCATTACAATCAGTCACAGTGGATCTACAAATACAAAAAACATTAGGTAATAGGCAGGATATTGTTAAAAATTGCACTTTTGTTTCTTTCTGGTTGTTCATATTTGTTCAGGTTCATTTTTTTGTGAAAGGATGTAAGTTTGTAAATGTAATGCATAAATGTGTGTGTGTGTATA
>JAQQZY010000016.1:28858341-28885040 GCA_030068375.1 Ostorhinchus rueppellii | reverse complement strand
GAGGAAAAATAATACTCCAAAAAAGTACAGGTACTGCATTTTAGTACTTAAGTACAGTACTTAAGTGGTTCCACTTCATTACTATACATCTCTGATTGTCACTATTTGTAAACTCTGTCCATGTTCTCCAGTGCCAGTTTCCCAGCTCCTCCTCGAGCTGTAGAGTGAAAGTCAGTCTGATGTTTTCTACAATAGAAATAAAAAGGCCCGTTGCAGGTGGCTCCTTCTGTAGCCAACATTTTGTCACAGCTTTTTTAGCTGATGTCAGCAACACTATCTTTAGGAAGTAAACATTGTCTGAATCCAGTTCATCTGGGAAGTAGTCATGGTACAATACTGTAACAGTGCAGCTGATGTTAAATCCCAGTGTTTTGGTATTACTTTGGTTACCTCCAACCAGAAGGGCTGAATGAGTGGGCACAACCAAAAAGTGTGCCCATGATCTGCTGTAGCCTCTCCACAACATGGTGCAGAAACAGTACTAAGTTTTGACTTTGTTTAGGTGTTAAAAAACAAACAAAAAAATAAAACAAATAAGGTTTTTCCAACCAGCCACACCACCTATTGGAGTTTGTTGATGAGAAATGTACTCCCCATGCCTTTGTCCACATGTCCTCTGTGATTACAATATTAATTTCGCTGTCCCAGTTTTGTTTTATGTAAGTTGTTGAGTCCGTCTTGGGTGTGGTCACACTGTGGTAGACTTTGCTTATAAGGTTTTTGAGACTACAGAGTTGTAAACATTAATGAAAATGTTGATGCATCTTGAATTGATTTTTTTTTTTTTTTTTACACATTGGATTGTGTAACACTTGTGTTGTGACGTCTTCCTACCGTCACCTCACATTCCCATCAATCTTTTTCTTTCAGGAACAAGGGGAGACAGCTCTTCATTTAGCAGTCAGACTGGTCGATAGAACTTCTCTTCATATTGTCGACTTCCTCACACAAAACAGGTAAACACACTGAGAAAATAAACAGAGGCCCTGACTCTTTCCTTATACACACAATTCAGTGGAAGAGCAGCAATGCAGTGATCGATTGTCAGAGCTTATTAGTTGAAAATATATTACATTCTGTGCTGGTCAGATTTAAACATAAGCCAGACAGCGGTACGTGGCATGCACACAATAACACAGACTCTTCACACTAATGCACCATTTATTAAGAGAAGAATTGAACATCACATGTCTCTATGGCTGAGGTGCTGGGATATTGAAATGAAGTGTATGTTATGTTAAGTGGATTAGACTGGAGTTAATTTATATTTGTCCAATTACTTCAGCAGTTTCAGAATGAATTTACATTATTGTCTGTGTATTATTATGCCAGAGATGCACTGATCCAACATTTTACTGATTCTATGCAAGTGTCTAATTGATAATCAATAATCAGTGTCTCAGTGTGAGGAACACATTGGGATACTTTGATGAAGTTTGACTTTGAATGGTGGTGTCTGCCTTTATAAAGTAAGATGTAACTCGTAAGTACAAATTCCTGTAATAAACACAATAGAAATAAAACAGTAGCACCTTTTTGAAGCCATCGTCACGGAATTCAGTCCAGTTTATTTCTAGAGCACAGTTAAAATGGTCGACCAAAGTACTGTATAAAAAAACAATACGATACATCGAAACAATCCAACATAAAAACAAATATTTTAAAAGAATAAAATGCATTAAAGAATGTGAAACCGGACAGAATAACACACTTCATACACTTGACTTCAACCTGATGCAACTCTTTAGGTCAGTATTAGATCAATGCATCCTTTATGAACACACAAGTGAAATATTCCATTAAAGAAGAGAAGTAATGTTGCATCATTTATTAATTTCTGAAACTCTTAATCCTGTGGACGATTGTGGGGGTTCTGGAACCTATCCCAGGTAACTACAAGTGAAGGTGGGGCACGCCATGGACATGTTGCAAGTTCATCACAGGGTTTACATGAACCGATGAACAACTATTTGGTCACATTCACACTTATGGGCGATCTATATTCAGAATCAGAATCGGCTTTATTGGCTAAGTATGTGAACACACACAAGGAATTTGGCTTCGGTTTTTCTTTGCTCATGACGTACAATTTCAACACGAACCCAAAAACACTCAAACATAGACCTAATATAAACAAACATTCAATTACAGACGAGGACAACAATGGGTGGAGATTTACATTGGTTGAGTTGTGCACAGGGATCAGGTGTTGTGTCAAATTTACAGCCGCAGGTGCGAGACATCGTTGGTCCCTTTGACACGCTTCCACACTGTACTTTGGAATGTTGAATTTATGTCTCTGTACTCCCATCATCTATGTAGTGGAGCTTCCTCATTAAAATGCACACAGAGTCAAGTCAAAGTCAGACATGGAGCAGAATTCGAGCTGCATAAAGTGTTTATTCATACACAAAATAAACACGGAGTTGAAATCTGCAGAGACAACAGTTTTTTCACCCTGGGAGGCCATTTTTATTTGCTCAAAAACAGGTTGGGTCTTAGCTACAGACCTTCCCCTTTTTGCTAAATTTAGAACCTTCATTTAATGATGTCAGAGCCCTCCTTTTTTACTCTGTCTATGATAGGGTCAATTTTACTGGTGTCTCTCTAGATTGGACAGCATAAATACATATGCAACAATTTCCAGATAGTAACTTATCATATATGGATATGTAACTTTTTCCCAGAATGTCCAAAATTTTCCACTCGTGTGTATTTTTTTGTCGACCACGTTTTGGAAACTTTCCATTGGCGCACGCATCTTGCTGCAGTGGTTCTCCCAGGAAAAAAGTCAGCTGCTCTGTCACAATGTACTTCTGACATGCAAAAGAACACAGGTTGAATACTTTTGATTAAAATACTGGTTTTTTTTTGACACCACACAGGTCTATCAAAAATATATGTTTATGGATATATTATTCTGATTATATATCAATGGTGACAAATATAACCTGTTAATATGCATGTCTTTGGACCCTGTTGAATTAAAATAAAAGAAAATGGCAACTGATGCATGTTAAATGAAAGAGACCACATGTTTATTGAATCACTGGAGGTAAATGGGATTAAGTATAGAGGATGAACAACAAAAAATGAACCATGATTCTGAATGTGGTCTCTGCCTGACTCTCTTACCAGTCTGAATCTGGATAAGCAGACGGCCAAAGGCAGCACCGCTCTGCATTACTGCTGCCTGACCGACAACAGTGAGTGTCTGAAACTGCTGCTGCGGGGGAAGGCCTCCATAGACATCGGTAAGAAAACAGAAAACACTCGGCAGCTGGTGACTGCTGTGGGGCTTTCACTGTCCATTTCTTCCTCTTTGATTATCTTTGTCTTCTTCCTTCCTTCTCTTTTATTCTCTTACACCCCCCTCCCCCCTTTGTGCTGAGTCCGACAGGTGTAGTTCCCACAGGTGCAGGCTTTTTCAGCAGACAGTGGCGGATTCTTTCTCACAGCGCTAATCTTTTTGCATCAACAAAACACCCAGATTACAGATATGGCAAGAGGGAGGACACATAGAATTGTTTAGTGTGGGAAACGGTCTAATTACACATTTCTCACTGAAAGAAAATGGGTTGTGTGTTTGTGTTTATGCGGCATGTGGATACAGCAGTGATTATATGCTTCTGCTGTGTTTCCCTTCCAGCTAATGAGGCTGGGGAGACACCACTGGATATCGCTCGGAGGCTCAAACATCTACAGTGCGAGGAGCTGGTGAGCTCACCGTGTTTATTTTTTTGGCTCACGCCTGCAGAGAAATCCCTTCCTGAAACTGTACTCGTATGCCGTCACTCATTTATGTTTATGTGTACAGTTGAACCAAGCGCTGGCAGGGAAATTCAACGCCCACGTTCACGTTGAGTATGAATGGTGCCTGCAGCATGAGGATTTGGACGAGAGCGATGAAGATCTGGATGAGAAGGTGAGGCGGTTACGACGAGAATGAAGTTTATCTTTAACCCTTTATTGGGCAAGTTAGTATTTTTTGGTTATTTCTGCCCACATTACAAGACAGTGACAGTAACAGTTACAGTGAGTCAACAATCATAGGTCCAATGTGGTCTACAGGGTCTGTAAGGTCCACCTGTGCATGAACAGTGAGTGGACCTGCTTTGTTAGGTACCAGGAAGTAATGGTACTAATGTAAGGAATGATGTTCAAAGGGATCATGTGGATGTGGACATGGGTCTGGATAGGCGCTTATGTTGGTCTAATGTTCCAAAAGTGATGTTCCAATGTTCTAAAATGCACGTTCCTTTCACGTTACATGTGTGTTTCTTGTATTTTTATGTATTGTCACTGTCGGGCAGGAACCTCTTGTGTCCAAAACGGTTATTTTTCAGGAAACGGGAAAAATGATGCATTTTCTAAATAAATGAATGAAGTTAAGAGATACAGTCACAGGCCGTTTTCAGCACTTTTGGTTAAATATTTCTAAAACCGGGAGGCCAACATGAAAACTGACCAACAGAATCGTTTTATGGGGAAAAAACAAACAAAAAACGGACTTGCGAGGTTTTCATCCAACCGCAATGACATACTTCTTGGATTCATGCATTCATTTTTTAATTGCCACATATGGGCAAGGAACTATATATGGTAACTTTATTGGCCTTCATGTCCTACATGACAAAACCTTTTGGAAAAATTTCACAACAGTAACAAAGCCTTGTTAGGTCTTTCAAAAACACACTAAGGTTCAGAGTATTTCTACGAGCGCCCTATAAAAGATTAAAACGAGTTTAAAAAAAAAAAAAATAAATAAGCAAAGGATTTTTGCAGCTCTTAGAGGCCGAAGAAATCTGAAAAAAAAAACAAAAAAACAACCTGAACATTGCATAAAATATCTTGTATTTACTGGTTATTTTTCTTTTTTGTGATTCTTGCCTAAATCTGTTATCCAGCCGAGCCCTCATCGCAGAGACGAGCGTCCTGTCAGCTGTTACACCCCCAGCAGTAACGCCCACCTCGCCAAGGACAAGCAGCGAGCCTACATGCCCAACCTGGTCAACAACGAGACCTACGGCACCATCCTCAGCACAAATCCACCTCAGCCTGGAATGCCCTCCACCACCTCCGCACCGCCCCTGCCCCCAAGGAATCTGGGTAGGTTCAAGCAAGAAAACATCAGGACAAGAATAACAAACAAATGTTTATAGCATTGGAAAGCAGTGGTAGAATGTAAGTAGTGCACTTGTACTTGAGTACTTGTACTTTACTCAAGTATTTCCACTTCATATTACTTTATACTTCTACTCCACTGTACCTCAGAGGTAAATGTTCACTTCACTACATTTGTCTGACATTCTTGTCCTCTCCTGTGAAAACCCTGTTTCTGGTTTAAAAAAAATAAATAAATAAATAAAAATTAAATATTCCTTTATCAGTTGATTTTAAAATCCTCCTCCTTCTCAAACTGTGTAAACTTGTAGAAAATGCATAGTCACAAAGCTGAAAAAAAGCCTGTTTTCTGCATTCAGGACGGTGACACTACAAATATATGAACATGATGCATTGCTGTAGATTAAATCCAACTTTCCCAACCAGAGGGAGACCCAAAAATGGGCTGTGGACTCTGCCTCTTATTGCTTTCAGTAAAATCTCCTGTCAGACTTTTAGTTTGATATATGTGAAAGCCGTGTAGTAGTTGGTGGACGAACCAAAAAATGTGTTGAAATAAGATTATAGGTGAGATATGTCACAAATATGACCCTGTGTGAGTTAAGTATGGATTTACAAACACTGATAATAAAAAAGGGACTGAAACCCAAGTGTGTAACGTGTCATTTACAACCAAAACTGTTCTTATTTAAAACGGCTGGTTTTGTCAGATACACAGAATTACAACTGGTGCTATATAAATAAAACTGAACTGAGATTGAATTATGTTTTTTTTCTTATTAGAGTTTACAATTTACTTAAATAAAAACACACATTGCTATTGACCACATGTTGAAAAACATGTTTGTTTTTTTTTTGTTTTTGTTTTTTTTTTTATGTACATTTGGTTTGATGTCTATAAAACGTTGTTGAGACTCCATGACTACAGTTTGAAAGGCAGACTAGTTAAGAACCACTGGATTAAACTACCAAATGGCATATAAAGTACTAACATGTAAAGTGCAACATGCAGAAGTATTGTGAATCAAAACTATAAAAATAAATAAGAGTAAAACCCTGACAGCCACCATTTTACGTCATGCAGACTTTGATTTTCAAGTACATTTTACTGGTCATAGTTTAGGCTTTGAATGCTGAATCTGTACTTTTACTGGAGTATTTTCAGTTTATTAAAGAGTTGAAGATGTTATATCACAGAGAAGAAACAACATTAAACGGAGCATAGCAGCAAGTGTAAAGGGTGACATTTCTTTTAATCCTCAATAGAAGTGGTTCGGATTGAAAAATACTAAAACGTCCTTTGTGGAGTGTCTGTTTAGTGCTTTAATATACTGTGACCTGTGCACCTTTCTCTGTCTTTAATAATGGTTGTAATCGACTGGAGCTCTGCCAAAGTGCAGAGGAGAAACAACCAGCTGTGCAGCCCCCGACATTCTGCACATTCCCCCTCCTCATTAACTGTAGCTGTCAGTTACTCTCCTTCCAACTGCGGTCTCTCCTTTTGCTCCGTCCTAATCCCTTGTCTTTCTCCATCCCTCTGGCCTTCAATAGTCCAGTTATCCGGTCTGGGAGGAATGGGTCAGTCTTCAGCATCCAGCAGCTGGAAGCCTGGTTCTTTAGATCTGTGTGGGCGGCAGAGGTCGTCCTCGGACCCTCCCAACATGCACCCCCCTGTCCCCCCTATAAGACTCACCTCAACTGGAGGTATGGATGGAACCTCAACCTGGGTCTAGTTTTTGTTTAATTCATTTCTGCTTTGATGCTGTGTTTTTAGAGTCTAGTGTGCAGTCTGGTCCAGTCACTTAAATATATTTTTATATTTTTCTGTGACACTTTATATTAACGTGCACGCAGATGTTAGTTGAAAGGTGTATTGTACTATACTAGCTGGTTATTAGCATTTTGCTATTCCATTAATGCATCAGTGAAAAAAACACAATAGACATATTTACTTCACTTTATTATATTTTATCTTACCATTATTTAACCAGGTAAGTTAGTTGAGAACTGATTGTGATTTTCAATAAGAACCTGGACAAGAGGCAGCACACAAACAGAATAGATTACGTGTACTTTTTCATATTTTCAACATTTATGGTGGCTAAAAACTACTGAACTCACAGAAAAGGTGTCGGCTATGCTTATCATTGTGACTGACTAATCAATTACGCATACCTAGTGTATGTGTAACTGGTAATCCAGTTTTAAGAATTTTAAGGCCCTTATTTCTTATTATCTGAGCAACTTGATCTAAAGCATAACCTATTAGTCTATAGCAGGAGTGTCAAACATATGGCCCATGGACCAAAATCGGCCTGCCAAAGAGTCCATTCTGGCTCATGGGATGAATTTGCAAGCTGCAAAAATTGCACTGAAGATATTAATAGTCACGGATGTCAGTCATTTTAGTTCAGGGGCCACATACATACCAATTCAGTATCAAGTAAAATAATAGCACAATAATGCAAACTTCAAATTTTTCTTTTTTCTTTTTTTTTCTTTTTTTTTTTTTTTTTTTTTGTTTTGGCATGAAAAAATTAAAATTAAATGAGAATGTTCACATTAACAAACTATCTTTTCACAAAAATGTGAATAATCTAAACAACCATGAACCTGAAAATTCTAAAGAAAAATAAGAGGAATTTTAACAATTCTATGCGTTACTAAATATTCTGTGCCTTTGTAGATCCATTGCCATATGTAAGTTGTAATGCCCATGTGTAAATGAGAAGCTGAGGCATAATATTATTAAAATTTCACTTTTTCTTTTTTGCACTTAAAAAGAAAAATTCAGAGGCATTATTCATAGGTTGTTATGTTATTATTCTACTGGTCTGATCCGCTTTAGATCACATTAGGCTGTCTGTGTTCCCTGTATTCCAAACTAAACTGAATTTGACGCCCCTGGTCTATAGTATTCCGTGATAAAGTGGTGTGATTATGTGTCCTAGGTCTGGCCCCTTCTGTGGTGAAAACGGCGGGTATGATGGAAGCTATGAACTTGCAGTCCAAATCGGGTCAGGGACCAGCAGGGTCTAGGGCAACGCCACCCAAATCCCCTGCAGGGTAAGAAAATCAGAATTCATACAGTAAAAATCTCCCAACATCCACAGGAGTGAGTGGACACACACACACAGAAACACAGCTCTGAACCCGGGGCTGTGCATCTTTCTACTCTGGATGTTTTTCTTGAAATGTATCGTGTTTCCCGAGAGGAACGAGCTGCACGGCTGCTGTTCAGACGCTTCATTAGCTCCGAGGCTAAGCCCTACGTCGAGCCAGACAACCTATAACTCTCTTCCACAGTCACCCTTTTGTCTTCTAATCTCCCGCAGGTCTGATAGTGCTATAATAAATCTGTAACAGAGCTGTTAAAGCGCCCCTCAGTGCTGGACGGTTTTCAGTCTGATTTTTGTCTTTATGTGGCTGTTACTACACTGATGGAAGTGCGAGATGCTCTGGCAACTGAAACTGCATGTTTTTGTTTCTCAGCAACGACAAAAGCTTCAACAGAGGGCCGCTGAATCGAACAGAATCTATCGAAAGACCAGGTGAGTAAATGGATAAGGAGGAGAAAATGTCAGCGCTGTCTAATCCGTGTCCGTCCACATGCGTGATAGCAGTACGCACAAACTGGAAAGTTACATTCACATTGTTTTACTATCTGTCTTCTGTGAAACGGTTGTTGTCATTGTGATATAATTTCCTCTTCCTGTTCCAGCTAAGGAAGTGCCAGGATGCCCCCAGAACTCCATAGGTCAGTCCTTGCCTCCAGCCCCCATGCCGAGGAAAGCCTACACGGTGAGTCCCCCCGTCTTCCTCTCATCCTCATCCAGCCATTGTTGACTTTAATGTGCTTAATCAGTGAAGATACTCTGACTCAATGGCTCCTGGTTTTCCAAGTCATGGTTTGTTCTGTTAATGTGTTCTCGAGTCCGCTGCAGAACGCTGCCGCAGATTTGACCCATTGTCTCAGTGTTTCCAGTGTCTACTTACTCACTGGATTTCCTTCCTGTAGTTTAAACTTTGTGCTCAGCCAAACATTATTTTCACTCTTGGAGCCTGCAAGGTCCTGCTGCGGTTGGTAGAAAAGCTGTGTTTTTAAGTTGTCATAAAGAAATTAAATGGCAACTTTTTCACCTCAGATCAGTAGGAGTAAGGCTGAATGATATATGACCAAAAATCAGGGTTCGTTCAGGTGTTTGAAATCCTTGAAAATGCTTGAATTTCAATGTTGAGTTTTCAAGGTTTGAAAAGTGCTTGAAAGTGCTCGCAATTTCAACTTGTTTATGTATTTATTTGTAATTTCTAATATTAACTCTTCCAGCTTTGATGATGGTTAGACTTGTATCTTAATCTTTTGCTTGGGGAAACATAATTTTAGATGTTTACAGCACAATACAATGTGCATCATTGTATTAAAACTCATAAAAATAATCACGAGTACATGTATTCCTGTAGATACGTATTTTACACCAGTGATAATGTGCTGTGCTGGAGAAATTTGAAAATGACCCTTGAAACTGCTTGAATTTGACCTTGAAAAATGTGTTTATAAAAATTTGAAATTATGTCATCGTATTTTAAGCCAAGTCATTATTTCTTTCTAGTTTTAAGGCTGACAGATTTTAGTCTTAAATGAAATTTGAATAAATTAGATTTTTTCCTTTAATGACCAGAAACTTGCAGAAACATAACATAGTGGCATAACATTGAAAATTTAAATAAAAGTACAAAACACGATGACGAGTTTCCATACCCGTATTTAATGCACCTATAATTTTGCAGGGAGAAATGGAGAAACTGCAAAATTTGAAAACACTTTCCCAACTTTGCAAAGAGCTTTCCAACATAATTCCACAGATTCCAACGCAAGCCTTATGGGTATTCCATGTAGAACCTCTAACTTAATATTGCCTTTCTGTACATTATAATTTAATTTCTGCATGTAATGCATCATGCAACTTTCCTTGCATGTACCGTTTAACCAAAACCTCATTTGGATCTGAACTTCAAAAACCATCATTTGATAATCAGTCAAACGTGATATGCATTTACCTTTTTGTTTTACTTGGTCATATAGTGTTAGTTTCCACAAAGTCGGTACAAAGTGCCATCCGGCAACTAAAAAAGTAATTTAATTTTCAAAGATTTACCAAAATCCCTCTATTTTTTTTTAATGCCAAAAGGGGATTAATTATCAGCTTCTTAGCCTATAATTAGTAGCACCAAATTTTGCCTCAACGGGGAATTTCAGATTAATACAAACTCTTTTGTGCTTCATATCCCACTATGTTATCACTGCATGATTCAGTGGTTCTGAGGGTCTAAATATTCCCTCTTTGAAACCATTAATCTCTTTTTAACCAAAAAGCTGATTAAACTTGTCCTTATCCTCCAGAAACAGAGGCCGAAGCGAGTAAAGGCCATCTATAACTGCATAGCGGACAACCCCGACGAGCTGACGTTCTCGGAGGGCGAGGTGATCGTGGTGGACGGTGAGGAGGACCAGGAGTGGTGGGTCAGTATCTCACATTAGCCCGAGTCGTCTGTTTTTGCATTTTGGATACTCAGTTTGTGTCCCAATGTGGATTGTGGATGTCACTGCGTTTGGTAACCATGGAAGCTAAAAGCTAAAAACCCATGACCTCATTCTGGCCGATACCCCTCACCCCCACCCCCTCCTCCTTTTCCGCCCGCTGCTGCTTCCTCTGTGGAGCCCCTTGTGTGAACATGGACCAGCTGCAACTTGTTTTCCTCTGAGCCACCTCTGCAGATATGACCGTATTTAGTCACTCTCTCTGTCCCCAAACTCCCGCCATGTTTTCTTTGTGGAAAAGCATCATCTGTCTATTTGTGTGAGAAATATGGAAATGGTTGCAGACTAATGAAGAAGCACAAACGGGAGATAAAGTCAGATGCAACAAGGGTCATTTTGGTGCTTCAGATCCAGGTTACATGGTGTCTTTCATTGGACACAAGCATAATAAGTTTAATATAGATCAGGGGTGTTGAATTATCTTTTTAGTTCAGGGACCACTTACAACCCAATTTGATCTCAAGGGGGCTGGACCAGCAAAATAATCACATAACAGCCTATAAATAACAAGAACTGCAATTTTTTTCCTCTTTGTGTTGGTGCAAAAAAGTCAACTTGAAATTTTCACATCTACAATTTTTTTTTTTTTAACCAAAAATGAGAATAAGCTAACATTTAATAACAGACCTAATCCTGCAGGTCATCTGTTGGACACCCCTGATCTAGAGTTTATGATACTAGCAAATAAATCCCTGTATTTGTTGCTATTTTTACCCAGATCAAACCATATTTGTACCATTGTTTTTTTTTTTTTATTTTACAGAGGCTTATCTGGCTTGACTTGTAGTTTTGTGCAACTATTATCAGAGATGAAACATGTCCTAGCTTTTTATTTTCAGGTGTAGAAGACGTTAAAAAAAACTGGATAATTATCAGTACTGTCTTTATCACATAAGGTAATACCCTGGAGAAGTGTTTGACGTACTGTATGACTGACATCTCTGTTGTGATGTAGCATCGTCTGTGACCAGATAGGATCCTGAACTGATTCAGTTTTGATTCAGAAAGTCCCAATATTATTCTAATCAGAGATGAGATTCAAGCTCTCCTCAAACCATTTTAAGATTTTCATCATGTTTCAATAGCTTGATTTTTTTTTTTTTTCTTTTTCTTTTATATACTTCTATATTGGGATGCTTGATTGTGGGAAAAAAAATCAATATCACGATTATTTTGGTCAATATTGAAATCACAATTATTCAAATGATTAATTTTCAGTTTCACAATGCATTTATTCAGCATTTCTCTCTCTCTCTCAAAAACACTTTGTTATTGATTCTTTATGGAAAACATTCAAATTGAAAACAAATTTTGGCTACAAATATGTACTTTACAGCTGTTTTGCAGTGGAATGGAATCTATTGCACATGCGCATCTCAGAAATTGTGTAAAGAAAAATGGAAAATTAATAATTTCAACTCTATTATATGAGTTTTGAGATCATTTGACAACAAAATTGAAATTGTGATCAAAATTCGATGAACTGCACAGCCCTACTTCTGTGTAATGAGTGTTGCAGCATCACTTATTTGTGCACATTACACTGATCTCTGGATTTTAAGAATCAATATTGAATCATTCAGAAAAACAATTGTAATTTTATATTTGTGCGCTGTTGTAGAGTTAAGTTGTGTTTTAGTTTTGTGTATGTGTCATTGTACTGATGAGATACAAACCTGCAGCTAAAAAAAGAAGAACATACAAAGCATTTAAATGTGCAGAGCCTACATGTTTACTAAAGTTCTTCTGTTGGTTATAGAAATCCAAAATCATATTAGCAGATAGCAGGAAACCTATTTATTGGACACTTCCAGTTGGTAGGTGGTTTCTTGAACACCCTGAGATTTAACGTTTAAGAAAAATACAGGAATAAGATGTATGAGGCTTGAAAAGCATGAAGAAATTTTATCAATTTAAAAAAAAAAAAGTATTTATTTATTTATTTTTTTATTACATTTCCATCTTGCTAATGAACGAGTGAAACTAATATATACATATAGTATTCTTCTTCTTCTTCTCCTCATTATTATTATTATTATTATTATTATTATGTCTCAGAATCACTAAGCTGTACATAAACAACTATAACTTGTTCTATTTCTTCTTTCGTCTTCCAAAACTACTAAAACATTTATCAAATTAATTAAATAGTGATTTTTACTGAATGAAAAATGTCTAAATTGCAAAATTAATCTGTCAATCGGTTTCATCATAAATTCTCTTATTGCAGCTTTTTTTTTTTTTTTAGATTTTCTGGTTTCCTTCCTCCTGTGTGACAGTAAATGAATATGTTTTTAACCATTATCTCTCATTTCATAGACCAGACAATAAATAGTTCGAGAAAATAATCAATACATTAATAAAAAAAACTGGGGGGGATAATGTGACAGTATTGAGGTAACAGCTATGAAACCAATAAAGTGGTAAAACCAGTAAGTGTAAGAACAAGACGGAAATAAAAACATCAATAACACTTGGTGAGAAAAATAATTAGTTATAACCTCTTGCACAGTTGATCAGGCCTCAGTTCAACAATGTTAAGTGCACAAAAAATGATAGAAATACATTCTATGCTTATCAAAATGATGCCACAGTGAATGTTTGCCATAATCAAACCTAAAAGCAATCCAAGAAAACATTAGAATATAAATGTTATTCAGTTTCCTGCTTTCTGAAATATTACTTTGGATTTCATCAGATAAGAGAAGAATCTTAATAAACATCTAAGATATGCCTACTTGCTGCAAATGCTTTTTAGATATTTTTTGTTGTTTTAGTTTTATTCATTTTAAAAGGGGACTGTGCATAATATTGATGAACATATCAATATAAATATGCCAGAATTAGCCAAAAGGCTCCTTCACATCTGTAGTACCCATCCGTAGGTTGTGGTGCTGCAGTTTGCACCAATATATTAAAAATATCACAAGTATCTTTTGGATTATTTATTGCTTCCATACTTAAATGCTGTATTTATGTCCTATTAAAACTCCCCTATAGATCTAAAGACACCTGACTGAGCTCCCAAACTGTAAATCTCTGCGTTTTTTTATCATCTTTTAACCCGTTTTTTTGTTTCTGTTCCGCAGCTTGGCCATATCGAAGGCGATCCGATGAGGCGAGGAGCTTTCCCGGTCACATTTGTGCACTTCATTGCAGACTGAAGGATAAATGTCAGCGTGTCGGGTTCGGTCTGGGATGCAGCGTCTCCCATCGCCTCCTTTTCTGTTAGCCAAAAGCCAGCTACAACTCTGCTAACAGTTGTGTCATCGTCATCATCATTATCATCATCAGCTTTAGTGGCACCATCTGCGAACCACACCTTGACTCCGTTTGGGCATCGTCATGGCAACGGTTGCACCACAAAGTCTGGGTATCACTTTTTCGCAGCCATGTACTCATACTGTAGGACCATATGTGGTTTTAACGCTTGCTGTTGGTGTTTCTGACTATAAGATTTTAAAGTGATGATTGTCGTGAATGACCTCTTGCGATGAATGCACTTTCCTCGTCTTTGTCCTTGTCACAGCATACCATTTGACACAATGAAGGTTATATGTACAGTATTCATTTCCTCCATTTTCTGTTCAGCTGCATTGTACAGACAGTTATAAGTGATAGACGGCAATGTATTTAAACGTACTACTAACTGTAAATGTGAACATAGCCGACGTGCTTACATTCCACCTCTGTGTTGAGCGTCTTCCTGCTTCTAGGTGCAACTGTTGAACTCTGTAGTGCAGTAGGCCTCCTGTGTGGAGCCAGACACTTCTTAATGGTGCTAAGTTATACCTGGAATATGCTCGAAGCCGCCCCCCGAGGGAGCGCTTCCCTGACCCCGTTTTAAAGACAGACCGGTGTTGAAAAAGAAAATTGGGTGGGGGTGGGGGGGTGCTGCATGCAGAAAATAGCCCTCCACTCATCACACCTGGGAAATCACACTTTCTCGTGTGTGTGTGTGTGAGCACTGCAAATGAATTCAGTCATTCTACGAGTGCTTTGTCGTGTCTTAATTTCGTCCACGTGCTCATTCTGCCAGTACAGATTTAGCACAGAGGATATTAATCCACACAACACTCCTTTTTTTTTTCTCCTCCCCTTCTTACTGTTTTAGGTCAAATGACGACACTGACTGAAGCTGCAGCAGCCAGTAATTACCTTTTGCTTCGTCTGACACTGGGGGCTGTTTCTGCCTGTCACCTGCCTTATTAGCTTTAGCGAAATAGCAACTGTGTCCCATTCACGGAGTAAACTGAGGATGAAGGAACAAGAAGATAGTAGGACTTAAAAAAGAGCTTATGACAACAAGAGGGAGGCCGCTCTGTGACTTTAGTTTCTTCCTCTCGCCTTTGAGCACATTCACTCTTACAGGCTGATTCTGTGTTCACATTCGAGCTAAATCCAGTTTATATCTGACGCTCTATACAAGCAGCCATAGAGAGACTATATAAACCTAATGTATCTGTACATCTCTGGGGTCCCATAATGTAGAAATATGAGTTTTATCTATAGTGTTATGAAATAAATCTAAAACATTCAATGTAATTAACTTCATTTTGGTTGCAGAGCAACTTTGTGTGTTTATAAATACTGTATGTTGATATTAAGGCATTTAACAGGAAACCGGAGCCTTCTATGGATTTGTGAATGACACAAAGACAAGCATGTGAACTGAAGGTGATGAACACTCTTCACTCCGTTTAATATAAACCCACTGGAAACAGGAAGATTTATTAATCTATACTTGTACATAGATTTGGTTTGTTTGTTGATATTTAAATGTAAAGCGTTAACCTGGGCAGTAAATGTCTTTTAATGCACTGTGGTGATGAGCAGTTACAGATGCAACCTCAGCTGGACTTGTGTATGTGTGCGTGTGTGTGCAGAAATACACGATACACACACACACACACATCTGGGACATAAACGTAATCCTTTACATTAATCGTTAGAGGATGGACGCATCCGCTCTTAACTGTTGTGCAAGTAAACGGGAAAATGAAACTGGAATAATAAAATATAAAATACAACAGTGCTATCGTCTGTTTTTTTTTTTTTTCTTTCTTTCTAGGTGAAGTATGCTCAAGTTTGCAGGGTGGAACGCATCAATAAACCATATCTGCTTTTGTACATGTGCTGTGTGATTGCTGTCAAAGTGAACAGACATGCACCAAGAGCGCCCTCTGGTGGTGCATGTTTAACAGCACTGCATGAGGTAGCGCTTACAAATACATGCAGTAGGAACAATTAACTAAGATGATGATTTTTAACCAATAATCATCAAATCCTTCAATACTAGAGTAACTGAATATCTTTTAGTTATAGACGGTGATCTTTGAGGTTTTCTGAAACACTTTATCACATTTCAGAGAATACATAATTGATTAATGCATTTATTATTTTTCTATTTAATGAAATGTAAGAATATTGAAGAAACGTTGCAAAATCAAACAAATAAGTGAAAAAACGAGACTGAGAGCAAAATGCAACTGACGCTTTATTAAGAAATATAATTCTAGTTTTAAACTCTTCCACTCGATTGTACCAGATTGTTCAGTTCAGTCTGAACCAGAGCGAATTCAACCACAACAACATGCTTTTATTACTATTATCTCGTCCAGGCTTTAGTAATGTTAGTACCACAACTGTAAAGCCACTCGTACATTATTCATCTTTATACTAGACTAAAATAAACCAGAAAATGCATCAAGCTTTTGGTACCAAGAAACTCGTAACGTGTAAAAGAAACATGAATAAAAACAAAGAAACAATCATTTCAGAAAGGTCCAATGAGTAACAACAAATACAGATTCCTCAGGCAGAATATGAGGCACAATTAAAGCATCTATGTAACGTATCTTTGAGGCAAAAAGTACCAATACTGCATAAAAAAACACACAAAAACTACAAATGGACATAAGAGATTTTCAACATGAAGAGTTAAACTTCATTAAACCTCTACTGATGATTATCTCCCATTTTTTTGTCTTTCAACTCAGCTCTTTTTGTACCATAATTTACATTAAATAATATAAAGTTACATTAATTCCCTGTACTGTAATAAAAAGGCACCCATTTCTGTCCTTTTTTTCTCCAAACTTTCCCTTCTCTTAATTCTTGCTTCATGAGTGAGGGATGTGATTCTAGGAAAATATTCAGATCAGTTCACAGTTTCTGAGGGGATTGTTCAAAACGCATGTAAAGGGTTTCTATATATATGTATTTTACAGACAAAATGCTGTAAAATTCCTTCTCAAGGCCGTCGACAACTTTTAAGGACATTATTACTGAACACAAAGTCAAATCTTCATTCTCTAATTGAAAAACTGATGCATAATGATTTTTTTTGGTCTTGTTGTAAGAATACAGACTCAAAAGTACTCCAATGCATTGTTTTTAGTCAAGTAATTACAATAAAAAGTCACCAAAGCACCTAAATCCTCATCAAACCTAAGGAAAACCCTGTCATTTCATCCACCTTTAGTTTTTTTTCATTTTTGTTTTTAATCTTGAGTTTGTTTTTTTAGTTTTGTGATTTTTTATTTTTTTTTTTTTTAATTTTAATATCAGCTTTAAAATGTGGATTTAAAGTCAATTTTTGCATCACAAGACAGAAAAAACACCTAGAATTAAAGTGCATTACTGCTCCAACAATGATTTTAAGTATTTTACTTTGCCTAAATGTTTGTCTTTACTGTTCTGTTCAAGACCTAAAGACAAAGAGTTTGTGTCCTTAAAAATCAGGTCAATTTCATGACTTTTCTGTGGATATGCTGAATTTAAAGGGTGAAAAGTTGCAAAATAAGGGAAATAAATTCTTTTTGGTCTTGCAGGGTGACTATCGTGTTGCTGTTGCTGGTTTTGCAGGTGTTTCATCGCTGTGGACAGATCTCGGCTCCGTCCGTTTGTCCTTGTTCCTCAGGATTTGTCTGACATCAGAGCGCAGTCAAAGGAGGCCGACAGCACCTTACAGATGGACTGAGCCTGATCCTGTTCAGATATGGACACACAGCATTAGTTAAACTAACACTTTAATATACAATACCATTTTTGGGCTTTTAAGCCTTTATTAGAAACAGTGGGTGTCAAACATACGGCCAAAACTGGCTCCGCAAAGGGTCCAATTCGGCTTGTGGAATAAATTTATGAAATGCAAAAATTCTACTAAGGGTTCCACATTCCACCTGATTTGATATCAAATG
Source organism: Ostorhinchus rueppellii (assembly GCA_030068375.1). Taxonomy (NCBI): domain Eukaryota; kingdom Metazoa; phylum Chordata; class Actinopteri; order Kurtiformes; family Apogonidae; genus Ostorhinchus; species Ostorhinchus rueppellii. The sequence continues at coordinate 28,867,115 of JAQQZY010000016.1, read as the reverse complement.
GGTCAGACAAGTAAAATACTAAAATTACATTATGTCAATGTTTGCATTTATAAACGATTCTTTCACAAAACAGTGAATAACCTAAAAAAAAAAATCAACCTGAAGCACAATTTTAACAAAATTCTGCCTGTTACTAAACATTCTGTGTATTTGTAGATCCACTGTGATGTTTAAGTTGTAATGCACATGTGCAAATGAGAAACTGAGGTGTAATAATGTTAAAACTGCACTTATTTTTTTCATGATTGAGCAGGTTATTCATATTTTTTAAAGGATAGTTTGTAGATGTACATGTTTTCATAACGTATTTGGACTTTTTTTCTGCTGTAAAACAGACAAGGAGTTGACATAATTTATGTATGATCATGTTATTATTTGACTGGTCCAGCCCACTTCTGATCACATTGGACTGGATGTGACCCTGAACTAACTACCCACTGGTGTAGCGTGACAGCAAGATGTGGGATATGTTCTAACAGATGACCTCCTAACTCCACAAACTTCTATAAATTCTGAAACAAGCTGACACGGAGGTGATCAGTGTCTGATTCTCCAGGTGTGAATGTGAGACAGGAGTAGTTCAAGTTCATCGGTACAACAGAAAATCACAGGAAAAGATTAAAACTAAAAATATTAGTTTGACTTTTTATCATGGTTTTACCACCTAATAAATGTAGGCATGAAAATAAATACCCTTTTGTACAGCATAGTTAGAATATTTTCACTGCTTATACAATATTACAATCAGTCACAATCTTTTCCTATGGAGAACTGAAGCACCTGAAGCGCTCTTAAACCAACCAAAGTTCACTGACAAGTAAATTAACTGATGAAAAAAGGCTTAAAGTGTGACTATGTCATGAAATTCACAGGATGGAAGTAGTGAATGACTACTATCGCCACCATTGATGTGTTTTATTCCCACTCATATGATTCTGTTTACAGCTCAAAGGCATGTCCTGGTGTTTTTTGTCGCTCTAAACTCACTGAGCTGCTGCACTGATAGACCCAGATGCTGCACTCCTCCTGGTTTGCGTCGGTGGTTTTAAGAGCCAGCAGGTTCTTCCCTGCACCGAGGCCGTCGTCGTAACACAGCATACGTACAATCAGGTAGAGCGGGTGGCGATGCAGCACGTCCTGGAAGAAGGAACCAATAAAAAAAACATTTATTAACATGAGATTCTCCTCTGCATTGGTACAAGAGGATGGCATATTAGGACCATTACATAGAACAGTAAAATACCAGAGATACGGAGGGAAAATCCAAAATTAAAGTCATAAATATACATGGATATTCACTGAGATTAAAGTGGTAAATTTACAAGTTAAACTAAAAAAAAAACTCATATTCCCTGAGGTTAGGAACTGAGACGACTGTAAGAACAAATTGTGGAAAACCTTCTACTGCTGTTGTATACAGAAGAGGATTAGGGCCGCTGGAAAAATATACAAGGCAAGTTTATTTGTTTAGGACATTTCAGCAACAAGGCAATTCAAGGTGCTTCACACAGGACACTGAAATACAACGACAGGGAAAAAGACACATTTAAAACATTATTAAAAAAAAAAACAAAAAAAACATGTAAAAGGTATTACAAACAGCAAGTAGGAAAAACAACACATAAAATCCAAAAATATAATTAGAAAAGCAATCTGACAGCGCAGACCTCCGCCAAGGTAGTGTTTGTACTTTCCTCTACTAGATGGCGCTGAATGACCTCATATGTAGCTCTGTGCCACCATGCCCTGTCTCGCAATGATAAAGAATCCTTTAAAACGGGGGTATTCAACTCTGGTCCTCGAGGGCCGGTATCCTGCATGTTTTAGACGTTTCGCTCTTCCATCACACCTGCTTCAATTAATGATCAGCTCATCACCAAGCTCTGCAGCAGCCTGATAACGATGGAATGGCTTCCAGGTGTGACGGAAGAGGGAAACGTCTAAAACATGCAGGATGTTGAATACCCCTGCTTTAAAAAATTCCTGGATCCAGACGGTGACCCGGATCGCCTCCAAAATTGAATCATCTCTTCCTTGACCCAGAGCAGACATATCCTGAACATTTCATCAAAATCCATCTGTAAGTTTTTGAGTTATGTTGCTAACAAACAAACAAACAAACCCTAGCAAAAACACAACCTCCTTGGTGGAGGTAATTAAAGTAAGAGATGGGTTACAAAGTTTCGAAAGAAAATATGAAATTTAAAATAAGGTCCAATATATATTTTTATTATCATTCTGAGAAAAAAAGTCACAATTCTGAGATTAAAGACAGAATTTTGACTTTTTTCCCCTCAGAAATCTGACTTTAATATATTAGACCTTAATTTTTTAAATTTTTTTTTCCAGTGGCTCAAATCCTCTTCCGTAGTTGTGGGACACCACATAATGCAACAAAAATACATAATGTTATGTGGTTAAAGGGTTACTTATCATATTAAAAGTTACTTTTGACACATAATAGTTTTACATTAAGCTCATTAAGGTGTTAAAAATGTAAAAGTAATCAATTTGTATTTCTAAATTAATATAATAACATCATTTATCGGATTTCCTTTAGAATGACTTTACCTTTCATTACACTCTGTTAAAGAATAATATAATGATAATTTAAAACAAAAAAAGACAAGACGTTAAAAAAAATATGAATACAAGAATGGAAACGAGAACAAAATAATAAAATAATCTAATAAACACTTTACAAAAGACAACCGTCTCCATGGGACCTGAACTTTGATATTTACTTTTCCAATAGGCCGACAAACGCATTATTAAATCAGATTAATTAACAGCATTAAGAACTGCAGTCGCTCACATTTCTCTCACATTACACCATCTAGGACTATTCATTAATCATCTCAAAGCATCATCATAAACTACTTTAAGTCTCTGTAAGATCATTTCACTATAATCTGACCACAAGTAATATTAGAGGCTACAGTATGACTTTACGCTCCATTATTCAAAGCTTTTTCCTGCTCTCAGACAAAAAAAAATACCATGAAACGTGATGATATGATGATGAAAACTTCAGCTAAACTTCATCTCTCATTGCACCACTTCAGATAAAGAGAAAAAAAAAGAAGAATTTTGCATATTTTTCATGTCAACAAAAGAAACTGGTGCTGAGTTCATAACAGTTCTGTCTATATGTGGTGATGAAACAGCAGCACGGCTCTGTCTAATCAATGAACGTACAGACTCGTGTCTCCAGTGCAGTTTATCGCGTTACTATGGCTTTGCTGCAGAGAAACAACTCACACATTGGTCGAGCGAAGCCACTTTCACTCCGTACTTGGACACTCCCAGGACCATCTCCTCGTCCCCGGGAACAAATGGCAGCTTTCCATCTTGCTGTAAAAAGGAATGCAAGAGGAAAAAGTTAAACGATGATCATAACAGTATTTAAACCAAGATGCATAGAGGACATGAATAAAAATTGCATTTAACAGTTTAAGCTTAAGCCATAAAGATTCAAACATCAACAGATCTAAACTGTTGATCCTCTAATCCAATCAATACATGTAAATAATTGGTGTAAAATACAGTTTGTCATCTTTTCACGGTCATGAGATATGACCCATTTGGAGGTTCAGAGGCTCTGTAGTTACCGTGGAAACACAGTCATCTTCTACAACATTGATTCACCAGTAAAACCCATGGAGTTGGATCAGTGACAGTGGATGGACACATTCAGTTTATGTTCAGTTAATGACACATTTTACCAAAAAAGTCACTAATTCTTCAGTTTTTTTCTGTTTTGAGACAATAAACTTTAAATTTACTTTGAGTTTTTATGAGCGTCGATAGGATCAGTCAATTAAACATAGGAAAATAGATAATTTCCACTGTGAAAAATGCTAAATTCAGAGGTTAATGTGATGATAAATGGTGATACATCACTTAGGAATAATTAAATAGAGAGATAAAATAATTTGGTAATTATCACAAAAGTTACACTGGATCCTTATGGGTAAAGTGGAAAAATTAAGGTAATATTAAAGTTTCACCGCAGGAATGATCAAAGGGTCTTATTAGATTATGCTTTTTTTTTTTTTTCCTAAAGCAGAACACCATAAAAGATTCAAAGTGAGTATTTTGAGAAGACATTTTTGGTCAGATACAGACCATAAATTGGATTTGAACACAAAAATATGTTACCGAGGACCACTTATGTCTTTAGAAAAAGTCCTGGATAGTTTAACAAATATTTAACCTGATAACTATCACTCAAAATCGGCTGCTTCGGAATCCCTTACAAAAGAAAAATGCACAGATATAGTAAATGAGATAAAAAAAGAACAATTCTTTTCATTTCACCTACAAATTTCAGAGATTTGTTAAGTTGTAACCAAAATGTCTTTCTTTTTTTTGTGATCACATTTTTATTGAGCAGTTGCACATTAATTTACAATTTAAAAAAAAGTAAGTGGGCATGAAAAATATGAGACCATTTATCATCACAAAAAGAAACTCCAAATTCAAAGTAAAATTATAGCACGACTAAAGAGACTTGCGTAAAACAATGATCCCTACCCACCCAAGCCTAAGCTCCCAAAATGGCTTTCTTATATATCACAGTCATAGAGTTAATAAATTAAAAAAAGTCCTATAACATGAAGATATTTTGCTGTAATGTGAAAATACACTTTCATAAATGTATTAACCTCACTGCACATTTATAGATGGAGAATGGTGTGTTTTTAAATACGTACACTGTGAGGAATATGTAGCAAATTAATGAGACTGTGAGATGTTGTGTCCCTTATGCTTTAATACAAATTAAAAAAAAAAGAAAAAGAAAATACACTTTCACAGGTAAAGAGGTAAAAGGAATCCATTAGATCATTACTGATTAATATTTTTCATCTGCAACAAGTTATTTAACTGATGCAGCTTCTTATGTTTAACTAAATTAAATTAAATATAAGAAAAGACCTGATTTTCACAAAAAAATGCGAAGGATTAGATTATAATGAATGGAGAGAAATCACTTGGTATTTGGTTAAATGTAGATGTCACCACAAATAATACTTATGGATCTTTATAGATTGATAATCTTACAAACTAAAAAGAGCCAAACCCTGACAGTGCTTTAGAACATATATTTACAACATTTGTGTGTAGAGACTCTAGATCAGGGCTGTCAAACTGATTTTAGTTCAGGGGCCACATTCAGTCCAATAGGATCAAAAGTGGGCCAGACAAGTAAAATAACAGTGAAAAAAGTTAAATTACATTGGAAAAGTGTTTACATGTATGAAGTATCCTTAAAACTGTAAATATGATGAACAACCTGAAACTTCTCAAGAAAAATGAGTGCCATTTTAACAGTATTATGCCTTAGTTTATCATTTACACATGCACATTACAACTTCCAGATCACAGTGGATCTATAAATACACAAAACATTTAATAACAGGTGGAATAATATTGAAATTGCACTGACTTTTCTTAATACATTTCAGGTTGTTCACATTTTGTGTGAACAGATAGTTTGTAAATGTCAACATTTTTATGGAATTAAAAATGTCACACTAAAACAAAAGAAAAATTTGGAGTTGTCATTATTTATAGGTTATTATGATAGTATTTTACTGGTCTGATCCACTTGACATCATATTGGTGTGTGTGTGTGTGTGTGTGTGTGTGTGTGTGTGTGTGTGGAATATAAACTAAAAAGATTTCAACACCTTTGATTGTTAATATCTTAAGTGTAATTTCTGCATTTCAAAAATTCATCCCACAGGCTGGATTGGACCCTTTAGCTGGCTGGTTTTGGCCCCTTTCTGCTAGACATTTTCATCCCTGGTGTCGTCCACTTTACCTGAGCAGCATCGATATAATTGATGAGGTCCAGAGGCTCCTGGAGGGTTTTGCTCATGTCAAACTGTAACTTCTCGATGGCTCCCACATACTTGACCCTGAACTCAGCACACGTGTCTGATGCACTGTTACCTGCACGAGACCATACAGATTCAGTTAAAGAATAAACTGGAAGCAAAATGCAGCAGAGGTTAGAGCTGTTCCTGTTTCTGACCTGAACTCTTTGTGGAATCTGTGTCAAGGCTGGCGACGGTGCTGGATCTGGAGAGGCCTCCCAAACTGGAGTCCACAGACTACAGACAAACAAACACAGGGCTGTAGTGTGTAAACATTATCCCACAGGTTTAACAGTTGCTCTGTCCTAACATTTCAGCGCATATGTGTGTAATTTTACTTTGCTTTTGGTGCTGATCTCACTGCTTTGGGAGCTGCTGCTGCTGTGGCGCTTTTTGACTTTCCGGAACATCCTTCACCATGACGACCGCATCCAGCCCTCCAGCCCCGCCGACCACTAGTTACACAGATGACAATGCTCCAAATGCTGTTGCATCGCACTGTAGATAAAGAACACTCATGTATATTCATACATCATTATACATCTACAGCAAAGTTACAAATTACAGATTTTTCTTTTGTCTTTAAGGGTTGAATTTCTTCCCATTCTCAGCTAAAAGATTACCAAATGTTTCCATGTTTTCACTAATGCTGCATGGAGTTTACTGTTCAATATTTTAGAATTATAATAGTTTTGAGTGTTCGACCTCTAAATTTGTGAAGTTTTTGCTGTTTGTTCACCGTTTACCATGTTCAGACCATAAAGAATGAAAGTTTGTACATTTATAGTTTTATATATTCATCTTATTACATGTTAACAGACAATTTCAAGCTGGGGTAAATAGGTTTGTTTTGGGGTTTTTTTGAGTGTGAGAAAAAGTCAGAGCTGAAACATAAAACTAACTCAACTAAAATTGTTTTTCATTCATTCATGTCCTTGGCGAGTATCTAATTCCTTCTTAAACGTTTGCCTTTGTGTTTTTTACTATTGAATGAAGCATCTACTTCCACTTTGTCTTCAATAAAAGTAACGTGCAAAGTCAAACTGGTGTAGTAAATAGGTTAATGTTTAGTTTTGCAACGGTTTTGAGTGCAATACTCTTGAAATAACTTAAAATCTGTAGTAGAATGTGGAATATATTAGTGTTATTCTAATATGCAAAGTAAAGTAGAATTTAGAAGCCTGGGAACAAGAGAGCATTTATGAAGACATCCGCCTTGTTTTACTTTCATTTTCACTTTTCTTTGCAAGGTTTTACTCCTTAAATAGTGCATAAGTTAAGTTATTCATATTGAAGCTTTGTTTTTTGTTGTTTTTTTTTTGTTCTAAAGATGCATCATTCTGACTCCATTATAAGGATGCATAAGATGAGAAAAAAGGAGACAAAAATAATAAATGAACATCTTAAAATATAGATATATACCTCTATGGTTATTTTAAGTATGGCCACTAATAGGAAGCAGGTTTTACTAGTAAAAGTTGTGTCTATTTTAATCTGTATAATAAATAACTGGTAAATATATTTAAGGGCCCTGTGACTTTGATGTGTTAGGCCATTAAATATTTACACCAAACCCCCAGAGACACGATACACCACACAAGCGGTCCAGTTTCACTTGGCCTCATCACATAGTTGCAGCTAACAATGCTAACCAAGAAAAAAAAAAAAAAACCCACTGAGGTAAACATTTTACTTAACTAGACCCTGAAATAAACCCAATATCTATGGGAAACTCATCGACTCCACCTTAAATGCCCCGAAGTTGAGACGCGTTCATCTTCTACTGAGGGCTGGAAAATACAGCCCATGATCTGCATTCAACCAAGTTTTTTAGTAGCGGCTTACCTGTTTGTACCGTTAACGTTTCACTGTGTCGTTTTCGTGTTTTTCCCCTCCTTTCTGTGTTATGTTTACCTACAGTTTGACTCCTTTTGGCTTCCCTCTGAGTTTCACAGCCTCCACCCAAAGCACTTAAAGGGGACGCAACCACGTATTACTGCACCACAAAACCAGCCCGAAAATTAATATTTTAACACAAAAAATTAATTTTTAAGCAGGATCACTTGAATTTTAAACAACATAAATAAATATAAAAAATGGTAAAAATGTTTTAATTTAACGTAAACCGTCGATTGCGGAATGTTTATCAGCGTCTCTGTTGCTCACCGGCGGTATTTTGACACCGCACCGGAAGTGTACTGCTAAGAAAAGGTCGCCTCCTCCCATTCATTCATGATTCGGTGCATAATGTTTTGATCCATGTATTTATCTTTAGATGCTTGAATTCAACCCGTCACTTTATTAAAAATGGCTGCAAAGCGAAAAGTAGAGGTGATTGTCCCCGCTGAAGAAAGTGACCAGCTGTTAATTCGACCATTGTGAGTTGATATTTTATTATTATTAATCGGTTGAAATGATAAGTCACTTGTGATAAACATATATTACTGAGTTAAATGTCAGTCACTAATATTATCAATCTACAGGGGTGCTGGTCAGGAAGTTGGGAGGTCATGTATAATCCTGGAATTCAAAGGAAGGAAAATAATGGTAAATATTTGTGACTATGTGTTAACAGTAATAGCTTATTTGTAATTTGATAATACTTAATTTGGCTGGAAAATTAATTATTTTTAGGAGCCTAACATTATAGGGTGGTATTTTGTATTCACTTAGTCTTTGTGTTGTATGCAATCCATCTGAAAAAGATACACTGAACTTAATGAGCATCTTATTTCTTTATTGTGCAAAACGCTTAGACTACAATAGGGTTTGTTGTTAAAAGACAATGACCATCCATATATTTCTCCATCTCTGGACTATACAACTGGAATATACAGCAAATATTCTAAACAGTACCAAAAACAAAAAATAGATTTCAGGAAAAAAATTATT
>JAQQZY010000016.1:28825040-28837945 GCA_030068375.1 Ostorhinchus rueppellii | reverse complement strand
AAGCGGAAGAAGACGGTGTATGTCCTCAGCAGCCTGCATAGCACCGTCCAGACGCAGGACGCCCCCAAAAGGAAGCCGGACACGATCACACTCTACAACGCCACGAAGTGCGGCGTGGATGTCATGGACCAGATGGTGCGCGAGTACTCCGTCTCAGGTCAGAGAAGGACATATTTCAGTATGAAAACACGGTGGACTGTTCCTTTAAGAGTTAGAAAATAAAAAATACTAATGGTTTGATGTTTAATTATTGTTGGAGATAATGTGTCTCCTGAAAGTGATCAGTGATGGATATAAAGGTTTGTTTTTTTTGTTTTTTGTTTTTTTACTTTTTTTTTGTTCATTAAATTTTTTTTTTATCCGTACGATATATTGTATACATTTAGATGCAGTTCAGTTAGTTTCTTTTCCTTTTTCTCAGCTCTATGTGTATTTCTACAAATCTCCACATTCAACATAGGATGGGAATTAAAGAAAAATAAAAACAATCACTGCAAACAAATGAGATCCACTCCGAAAATAAGACTGTTTTTATAAATTCTAGAAACAGGACGACATTTTAGGATGAACAGCATGGAGTTTAGCATCATCAATAAATATTATTGCAATAACAAAGGCACCATAGAACACAGAAAACACCAAAACAAAAGCACCAATGGGTCCCATGTTTTACTGAAGGTGTTTTTCTGAAGCTTTGGTTAGAATGGGATGGATCTGCTCCATTTGGTAAACAGCCCAAACCTTTTCAATCCATGTGTTTATATGAGGTTCTGCTTTCATCCAACTGATGGTTTTAAACTTCACAGCAGCAGGAAATAATAAAGTATTCTCACCTGCTTTGACTCATATAAACTTCAGATCCATCCCATTCCTAATCTGGTTTAATCTGACGTCGGTCCACCCTTTGCAGCTCTTCTGCAGAGGCTTTCCACAAGGTTTAGGAGTGTGTTTATGGGAGTTTTGGACCATTCCACCTGAAGTGCATGTGTCAGATCACACACTGATGTTGGAGCAGAAGGTCTGGCTCTAAGTCAACCCACAGGTGTTCTGTCGGACTCTGTGTAGGCCGGTCCAGAGGGGTTTATCTGCCCACTTTTTACTGTTTTGTATGAAAAAAAAAAACTCAAGTTGAAAGAAAAAGTTTATGCTATATTTATGAAGAAACAAACAAACACCTTGGAATGAATCCAGTGTAAACATTAACGTGACTGAGATAAAACAAAGAAACAGAAACATGATCAACACGAAGATGTTTTATAAAACGTTACCAGGCAGTACCTCCAGCTGCCAGCAGAGGTCAGCACAGACCTGCTCATGACAGTGAAAGGACAGTTCACTGAAAAAAAAACCCAGAATTTTGTTTCTATTTGTCAAATACTTGAACACTTTATTGAATTGAGAATTAATCCAATCTAATTAAATTTTAGTTTTTCCTGCTGTATATACTTCATAGATAGATAGATAGATAGATAGATGGAAGTTTTTTGCTGAAAAATTAACTTTTTCTTCATATTTTTTTCTGTTTTGATATAATAACCTTTGAATTTACTCTGAGCTTTAATGAACATTCACGTGATCAGTGAATTAAATATCAGACAATACATGATTGACACTGATAAATACAACATTCAGAGGATAATATTATAATAAATGGTGATAAATCACTTAAATGTAGTGACAAATTCATTTAGAAGTCACCATAAAAGTAGTTGTGACTTAAATTCAGTTTAACCATAAAGACCAAACATCCACTGTCAAATAAAACCATCGACTGAACTGATCCACTAATCCTATCAGAACATGTCAATAATTGGTGTAAAATACAGTTTTTCATCTTTTCATGATCATCAGATATGACTCATTTAGACGTTCAGAGGCTCTGTAGTTACCATGGAAACACCGTCATCTTCTACAGCATTGATTCACCAGTAAAACCCATGGAGTTGGATCAATACCAGTGGATGGACACACTGGGTTTATGTTCAGTTAATGACAGATTGGACTGAAAATGATCACTTTTTCTTCAGTTTTCTCTGTTTCTACTATAAACTCTGAACTTTAACCTGAGCTTTCATGAACATCTACACAATCAATGAATTAAATATTGAAAAATACGAGATTTTCACTGGAAAATGCAAAATGTTGAAGATTATTTTATAATAAATGGTGATACATCTCTTAGGAAAAGTTAAATCTTGAGTAAAAAAACAACATTTTTGATGTGACGGACGTAGCAGTGGGTGAACTTTAACATGTTTAGGGCTAATTCTTGCTTTAACCATTTTGTTTTCTGCTTCTAAAACTTCTGCTTCTAAAACAAACTCCAAACCCTTTCATTCCTGCTGCTGTACCTCCTCAGGTCACAGCTGAACAGAGGTTTGGTCGTGGTGCATTCAGGTTCTGTGGAGTCTGAGGATGTTGGAGGTGGTGGGTGTGGGCTCCGCTGGTGGAGGTCGGAGCTGGAGCTCATTATCTCATTATGTCATTATCTCATTAGGATCATGAGACTCTGACAGCTCAGACGGTTCATTGAACACCACCTCTCCCCTTGGTTTGGTCCAGGTGGAAGGTCCCTGAACGCCTCACTGCACATTTCACTCCCATCTGAAGAAAAAAGGTGGAAACACAACGAATGATTCACAGAGAATGGAACACCTGAGGCACTGATACTGATACTACTGCTACTCCTCCTCCTTTTCCTCCTCCTCTTCCTCCTCCTTTTCTCCTCCTCCCTTCTTCTTCCTCCTCTCCTTTTCCTCCTCCTCCTCCTCTTTTTCCTCCTTTTCCTCCTCTTCCTCCTCCTCTTTTTCCTCCTGTTCCTCTTCCTCCTCCTTTTCTCCTCCTCCCTTCTTCTTCCTCCTCTCCTTTTTGTCCTCCTCCTCCTCTTTTTCCTCCTCCTCCTCCTCCTCTCCCTCCTCCTCCTCATACAGTATTTAACCCTTTCCTTGGGTTCAGTTCACATGATCTGTTTTGATTATAAACATCACATACTGACATTAGTTTTGCTTTTATCCTCATTAAACTGTTTACATATTAACAATGAAAATAAATGTTATGAACAAATAAAGAAAGAAAAGGAAAATACATTTTTTATACAAATGTTCATGTCATTATAGCAGACACATTCACATTAATATAACTTTGTTTTAACTTGTATATTCGACTAAAACTCTTGGATGAGCAGCTTTGTTCAAATTTGATGTGTGGATATGGAATTATCTGAAAGGGAAGTTTTATATGACATGGTTTTCCAAATAATGAAAAAACAAGAATGGAGAAAAAACAAACAAAAACAGCTTTTTTCGTGCCTGTTCTTTCAGCTGATCCACATGAAATTAAATATAACTATCTGTGTTCATTTGTCTTCATTTGTGTGGTTGCAGGTGTGGACCTGCAGTTCCACACTTCCACCTGCAGGGGGAGTCGTGCTCTTACTGTGTGATAAACAGTTTAAAGGTACAAATGAACAGAATGATCATGTGTTGGTGTTTGAAGGCAGTGAGTTTCACTTTTTGCTGAATTTCTGATCGACACACTTTCTCTCTAAAAGTGCCTCTGGTGACTTTTTCTTTTTTTTTTTCCAGTTCTTTCCTCTCAAACCGATTATTTTGTCTGGGAGCTGAGTCATGTCGTCCTCTTCACAGTCAGTTCACAGAGTTCTCCTTCTGTTTCTGCGCCTCCTCCTCCTCCTCCTCCTCCTCCTCCTCCTCACCGCAGAGGCAGCTTCCTCCCTCCTCTCGTCTGCATCGTCTCCTTTTTCTTCTGTTTTCTTCTTTCATGCAGCTCCATCTCCTTGGATCTTCATCTCATCTCTCCTTCCTCCTCTTTGGTACTTTCTCTTCTCTCCTCCTCTTTCTTTTTTGTCTCCATTTACTCCTCCTCCTTTCTTCTTTCCTCTTTCTAACATCTCCTAGTTCATCGTTTTACCTCCTCACAGCTTCATCTGTCTTTCCTTTCTCCACTTCTTCTTGTTATTCCTTCTTTCTCTTTCCGTCTCATCCTTTCATCTCTTATTTTAACCTTCTTAAGTGATTTATCATTATTTAATATAATATTATCCTCTGCATTTAGCTTTTGGTTGGGGTTTTTTGGTGAAAAATCTGGTATTTTCCTGTATTTAATTTACTGATCATATAAATGTTTATAAAAGCTCAGATTAAATTTTTATTTTATTTTATCAAATCTGAAAAAGAGGAAAAATGTCTTTTTCCACCAAAATGTATCATTAACTGAATATAAAAGTATATCTATCTCCTAGGAACATAAAAGTGTCGTCTACTATCATTTACTAATTTTGTTGCTTCTGTTCTCCATGTTATTTATTATCTTGTAAATTTTGTTATTCACTTTTGTTTATTTCGTTCATTTAATTTATTATTTTGCTTGTTTCTTTTAATTTTCTTGCCCATTTTTTATTTTTAACATTTTATTTTAATTTAGTTCAGTTTGTGTTTCACTTTATTCATGTTACTGATTATTGTTTTTAATTTATTATTAATTTTTGTTCATTTTATGAATTACTTTGGTGTTTTTTTTGGTGGTCTTTTTTCTGTTTTTATTGTTTGTTTGGTTTTTTAAACTTTCTTTTCATAAATTTTTTGCTTATTTTTTCACATTATTATTTTATGTTTTTTTCATTTTTATTCATCTTATTCATTACATTGGTGGTTTTTGTTCATTTTGTTGCTTTTTTTTAACTTTATTTTAATACATTTTTCTTATTTGTTCCACATTATTTATTATTTTAGAAGTTTTTTTTTCATTTTTGTCCATTTTATTCATTACATTGGTGGTTTTTGTTCATGTTTTTGCTTATTTTATTGATTTTACTTTATTTTAATACATTTTTTGCTTCTTTTTTCCACATTATTTATTATTTTATGAGATTTTTATTCATTTCTGTTCATTTTATTCATTAATTTGGTGGTTTTTGTTCATTTCGTTGCTTATTTAATTTATTTTTTACTTTATTTTAATACATTTTTCTTATTTATTCCACGTTATTTATTATTTTAGAAGTTTATTTTATTCATTTTCGTCCATTTTATTAATTACTTTGGTGGTTTTGTTCATGTTTTTGCTTATTTTATTGATTTTTACTTAGAAAGAAGAAGCAAAATACATTTTTTGCTTCTTTTTTCCACATTATTTATTATTTTATGAGTTTTTTAATTCATTTTTGTTCATTTTATCCACTGTCATTGATCCAACTCCATGGGTTTTACTGGTGAATCCATATTGTAGAAGATGAGACGTTGTTTCCATAGTAACTACAGAGCCTCTGAACATCCAAATGAGTCATATCTGATGACCATGAAAAGATGAAGAACTGTATTTGACACCCATTATTGACATGATCAACAGGTGTTAAACAGATTAGATCAGTTTGGTCTGTGGTGGATGTTTGGGTCTTTAAGGGTTAATATCTTCCTTCTAGTCAGATCTAATCCCAGATCACCTCAGGCTAATCGTTGCCGTTTTGAAGCTCAATGGAAAACAACAGACGAAGCCAGAGTTCAATCCTCCACGATTTAAAAGGGTTTTGCATGTCTATTGTTCTGAGCGTTTTCACCACATTAATGAGATCAAAAGTCATGTTTATACACTTTGATGGAAACATGAAGGAGATAAAAAGCTTCTAACCCGGTTTCATCAGTGGAGACGTTCTGAGCCTCCCACTCAGATCAGAGAAATGTCACTGAAGCAGAGTGTCTGCAACAAATGTGTACGTTCAGCATGTGGACCCGGATCTGGGCTGGACCAGGACCTAATGATGGAGCAGGATCTGATGATGGGCCAGGATCTGGGATGGACCAGGACCTGATGATGGAGCAGGATCTGGGATGGACCAGGATCTGAGACCAGGATCTGATGATGGAGCAGGATCTGTGATGGACCAGGACCTGATGATGGAGGAGGATCTGTGATGGACCAGGATCTGAGATGGACCAGGATCTGATGATGGAGCAGGATCTGGGATGGACCAGGACCTGATGATGGCGCAGTATCTGGGATGGACCAGGTCCTGATGAAGGACCAGGATCTAGGATGGACCAGGATCTGAGATGGACCAGGATCTGGGCTGGACCAGGACCTGATGATGGAGCAGGATCTGATGGTGGAGCAGGATCTGGGATGGACCAGGATCTGATGATAGACCAAGATCTGGGATGGATAAAGGTCTGAGATGGAGCAGAATGTGATGATGGACCAGGATCTGGGATAGACCAGGATCTTCTTCATAATTATTCTCATCTTTCAACTTAATATAAATAAGTTAAACCATTTTATTTCTTCTACATTCACTTTTCTTATGTTTTAATGATTATTATTTTCTTTTTAACTGCACTTCTTCTGTTTTAAAAACCCTTCAAACACATTTTCTGGTTGGTTTTCAGGGGCTCATTTAGTTTAATCCTATTTAGATTAATTTCAATACATTAAACATCCTTAAAATAACTAAATGTCCAAATCATCTCATCCTACTCGGTTCTACTTTTGTCCCAAAAAAGTCTGGTTCCAGTGTGAGTGAAAGCTGTTGGACGTCATTTAAAGCTGTACGGGTCATCATCAGTGACATAATTAGAACATCTGGCCTGTTCCAGAGGTGTTGCTGCTCAGTTTTCTGCTGATCCAGTATTTTTATCCAACTGGTGCCGACCCGCTGCCTCGGTTCATTAAATTTAATTGTGGTTCTCTATGTTTAACTCTGACCTGGAAACACAGTGTGATACTTCTTTCGGTTCTACCTCCGTACGAGCCTTAAAGTCCAGCCTCTGCAGCGGCTCTTTAACTATTTAAGACTATTATGACTTTTTCATTGTCCTCGTGCCTCACAGTTCATCGCACAGTAATGGATCCAGATTCACAGCAGTTATTCTGACAGAGCCTTCTTTATCAGCAGAGGGTTCTGAGACACCAGGAACCAGGCCTGAGCCGTTCAGGAAACCACCCCGGACTCTACACATCCTTCTAGCTAAATCTTTAACACCACTTAATGCAGCGTGCTGACAAACAGAGTGTCAGATCCAGTAAAAACCACCTCATCAGCCTCTGATCCCTGACTGAGGTGGAGAACCGGGCCTCTTAAAAGCCAAATGGATCTCTGAACCTTCCGCGAGTGGTGGGCGATACTGCAAAAGTTGGTATTGATCCCATACCAAGTAAATACAAGGCCAGTATTGTCGATACCGATACCGATACCGATGGCGATACTTTTCATTTACAAAAGCAGCTTATTTACTTTTTCATGTACAACTAGAAAAGCATTCAGATAGCACAGACCTCCGCCAAGATAGTGTTTGTACTTTCCTCCACTGGATGGTGCTGAATGACCTCATATGCAGCTCAATGCTGTCATACCCTATCTCCCAGTGATAAAGAAACCTTTAAAAAAAATCCTGGGTCCAGACGGTGATCCAGAGGACCACCAAAATTGAATCACTTGTTCTTCGTCCCATTTCCCACAAAATTCCTGAAAATTTCATCCAAATCCATTCAGAACTTTTCAAGTTATTATGAACACAAACAAACAGACAAACAGATAAATACCGACAAAAACATAACCTCCTTGGCGGAGGTAATAATGCATTATCCTAAAGTGTAGGCTCTGCACCATGAATATACAGATTTGAATGAAAATAGGCCTAAAGAAATGATCATTTTTATGATTAAGTGATTTTGTGGTTTTTCTCTTAATTAGTTTCCATAACTACAGTATAAAACAGGACAAAGATGACAAAAAAAATACTTTTTATTCACTATCTTATGAAAATATTAGAGAACTGAAAAGTGATTTTAATTAGACAATTACTTTTTCACTTGAGCGTTTCGTTCAGTTTGAGTTAGGCTATTAAAAAAAAACAACCTGAAAAGCCTAGAGAACAGCAGCAGATAGTTTAGCAGGCAGAGGGGGAGGGGCAGAGGGGAGGAGCCAAGTGAGTGACTGGGAGGAGCCAAGTGAGCGAGCAGAACGACACAACCAGCAGTCGGTGATATGGAACTAAACATAGAGGAGATAAACTGAAATTAGAGTATCAATTCCATAGAATAAGTATCAATGCAGTACTGATACCAAGCTGATATTGATAGTATCAATACTTAGTATCGATCTGTCCACCACTACATTCCACTCCACACTGACCCACCTCACCCATAAACCCAGGAGCTCATTCATCCAGACAGACCAGGTTACATCATCTTTGTTGATTCTGTTTATGATGATGTTAATGATGATTATAATGATGATGATGATGATAATGATGATGATGATGATGATGATAATGATGATTATAATGATGATGATGATGATAATGATGATGATGATGATGATGATGATGATAATGATAATAATGATGATGATGATGATAATGATGATGTTAATGATGATTATAATGATGATGATGATAATGATGATGATGATGATGATGTTAATGATGATTATAATGATGATGATGATGATGATAATGATGATAATGATGATGATAATGATGATGATGATGTTAATGATGATTATAATGATGATAATGATGATGATGATAATGATGATGATGATGATAATGATAATGATGATGATGATAATGATAATGATGATGATGATGATGATGATGATGTTAATGATGATTATAATGATGATGATAATGATGATGATGATGATGTTAATGATGATGATGATGATAATGATGATGATGATGATGATGTTAATGATGATTATAATGATGATGATGATGATGATGATGATAATGATGATAATGATGATGATAATGATGATGATGATGTTAATGATGATTATAATGATGATAATGATGATGATGATAATGCATCTGCTATCAGCTAATCCATTGTTTTGTGTTACATTGAAATGATTCCATCTAGAAGCAAATACACCAGGGTTTAACAGGCAAAGTGGCAAAGTTTAGGGATAAAAAAAAAAAAAGCTTGTTTGGGGTCAAAGGTCAGGGTGAGGAAATGGGGCCACCAACTCCTCATCTCACCTGTTTCCATCTGATTCCTACACACTGAAACATGATGCTGTGGTTGGACACAAACACTGTTTATTCACAGGTTTGTGAATAAACAAACTCAAATGACAGTGAGATACTAGGATCTGTAGATTAGTTTTCAGACTGAATTTGTGCATGAATAAACCTTTTCTATTGTGAATAGATGAGATTTATCTTGAATAAACTACCATTTGGGTTCATGCATATGTCATGGAAAACAAAAATCTTTGCAGGAACCAGTAAGACAATAATTTGGCCATTTTAAATGATAATAAAGCCAATAATCTACTAAAATGTAAATATAATAACAATTTATCACTAATTTACAGAGTGTTTTCATCAGTAATTCAAACTAATCAATCATCAATATGTCCCATGAAGCATTCACTGTTTATTACTGTATGGTTTGCTCCAAAGTTAAATACTTCATTAGTGAAACAAATAAATTCTGTAAGATGGAAATAACACATGATACCTACCCACCTTTATTTTCTCATTGTTATCATGGAATACAATGAGGAGGCAGAAACGGACGCCAAGATCTGACAACAAATGTCTGAAAAGCCTTCGGTAATATTCTCCACCATGGACTTTATAATACATAGTGATAAATCATTCAGTAAAAGGTTAAATTCAGAGAAAAATTCACTTGGGAGTCACTACAAAAACAGTTCTAGGTCTTTAACATTAACAGCAAAACATTGGAACAATATTAAAAACAGTATAATCAGAAAATGATGAAGCTAGTGAAGAAAAAAACTACCAGATGAGAAACATAATCAGCATTAAATACTCATAAAAACCACTGATGCATGCTAATAAAGTAATTAAAGTAAAACATTCCTGTATTTTTTAAGGTTTAGTGGAAGTAGAAAAGAGGACAAACTCAGTACCAGCATCCCTAAGTTGCCATGGAAACCAGAGGCACTAATAGCCGGTGTAGGTGACGAGGTGACATTCAGGTCCAGTTGGTGTTATTTCCCGGACAGAGCACGTGGAAACAGTGACTCGTACCTTTTGTTAGTCTCTGGTTCCTGCTCCAGAGGCTGTTTTTGAACCGTCGACATTTATTCAGCATTAAGAAAGGAGTGATTAACTCAACCAAAAGACTCACCGATCCAAAAATAAGCACATTGAAACGGTGGAGAAAAGCCAATCAGAGACATAAAACAATCAGAATAAGACGCAGCGATGACCTCAGGCACCTCCTCTTAAAGCTTCCTCTGCATCCGTCTGCAAGAAAGAATGAAACTCACCTCTGTGTCGGAGAGGAAGTTTGGAGTTAAACAGCAGAGGAAGTTTCCGTAAACACCACAGAGGACTGGAGGAAAAAACACTGTAGAAGATGTAATAGAAGGTGCATTTTGGACTGGACTATGGGGAATAGTTTTATGCATCTTCATGGGACAAATGTGAAAATGTAGGTCAGGGATTCTGATTCTTTCCTGGACCTGATGGACTTCCACTGTGCCACCCTGATGTTAACTTTTGACCTTTGACCTCCGAAATGTTTGTGAACATTTATGCTGGATTTGGAGACCTTCAATCAAACGCTTCCTGAGATATTGGATTTTAAACATAAATGGTAGATGGATCCTCATGTCTAAATACAATAATATTGGAGATAGTTTCTGGGGGGGGGGGCAAAGAGGTTATGGTTTAATCCAGCCCTGCCGGTCCAATGAGTGTAATGGAGCTGGTTTTATTGACTTCTATAGCAACTTAAACCTCCTGTCGTCCCCTGACAATGCAGAACTGGAATCAGACTGAACACATCTATACTGGACAAACCCTATTTACCCCCACCCCCTCCCGACCACCACCACCACCATCCTCAGACTTACTTAAACACTGATTCCTCCACTTCAACCTTTGATAGAACTTGAAGGGTCTGGACAGGAGCAGGGAGGTCTGCGGGGGGGGAGAGGGGGGTCATTGGCAGTTGGACAGGGGAGGGTCAGTGCTTTGATTTTCGATCCGGTTCCTTTTTTGGGCCGGTGAGCGACGGGCAGCGCCAGTGGAAGCATGACTAATTAATTCTGAGATCAATGAGGAGGGATGCAGCGATGGCCCCCTCCAGATGCGTAGGCGGTCCATTGATCGGTGCGGGGGGGGTTTGAAGAGGTGGGGGTTCAATACCTCTATCCCCGTCTCTTCCCACTTTCCCACCCCAAATGAGGTGTCAGTGTCGTCCCACTGCTGCTTTGATCAGCCCCATGTGACATTTACTCGCTTCCACTCGATGTCCACATTTACAGCAGTGAAACTCACTCAAAGCTCAGGTTCATTTTCTGAAGCTCTTTGGGGTTTTGTTGGGTTTTTTCCTCCCTCTTGTTAGAAACCTGAGTATTTTAATCTGTCGATGAAGTGATTTGCACTCGTCTCAGTGGTGCTGTTGCATCCAAAAATACATTTTCTGGCTCGGCGGTTGGTGTACGCCTCGCTCTGAGGGTGGTGGCCGACAGCGCCTGTTCCACATGAAAAAAACCCCATCACTGCCATCACAAAACCCCCTGACTGCTAAATGCTGATTGGGCGTAATTGGTGGTTAGTGATGCGGAGTAATTAGAGTGATTACAGTCATCAGGTCCCTGTGGAGACTCTCCACACCGTCCAACGTGGTCAGACAAAGACATGTGCGGTAGTTTAGTGGCGAGGTGTAAAAACTCATGAAGTAGAGTTCAGTCAGTGGATCAGGTGTATGATGTGTAAATGATTATATTTGTGCTAAAATGCAAAAGAAAAGAAAAGATGAGGTTCCTAAACCATCTGTCTGGTCTGTGTTTGTGGACCTGAACACCAGACCTGAGGACATTTTCAATCATTCTGTCGCACAAGTAGAATATTCTATTTATAATGATCATAAATTGCAAAAGCTAATGCTAATGCTAGGCGCTGTGCATATTAAGATGGCTAAAATGCTAGTGAGTTAGCCTTTAGCTTTTAGCTGAAGGCTAAATTCTGGCTTCTACTGGGATTGAACCTGAAGTTTGACTTAAATCAGAAAAGTAATTTTAAATGAAGCTCAAGAAAAAGTCAGTTACCAAAGGGAAAATCTGTCTCTGCATTTTACCCATAATATCCCCTTGATGCTGATTGTCGCAAATTCACATCAAACCGCTTCTGCTCCAGATGAATGAGTTGAAGTGACTATGATGGCTTTAACCCCTTGATGCCTGAATTTATTTTCATAATTGGAAACAGTGGTTAGCACACGTGCCTCACAACAAGAAGGTCCTGGGTTCGATTCCCGGGCGATCCTTGGGAATTTTCTCTTTGCTTTCTTGTAAAAAATGTACAATTACATGAAAATGTTTACACTAACAAACTATCCTTTAACACACACACACACACACACACACACACACACACACACACACACACACACAAAAGGGAATAACCTGAACAAATATGAACAACCTG
Source organism: Ostorhinchus rueppellii (assembly GCA_030068375.1). Lineage (NCBI taxonomy): Eukaryota > Metazoa > Chordata > Actinopteri > Kurtiformes > Apogonidae > Ostorhinchus > Ostorhinchus rueppellii. The sequence continues at coordinate 28,825,520 of JAQQZY010000016.1, read as the reverse complement.
AAATGTTTTAAGAATATATGGAATTTTACCAATATTCTGCCTGTCATTAAATATTTTCTGTATTTGTAAGAGTTGTAATGTGTGTTGCACCCAAATATGTGCAACCACATTTGGTACAGTGTACGTAGTATTGTGAAGAAAATCTTTTTATTTTCACTTTATTTGTGCAAATATTCTCTGATAATCAAGATCAATATTAGTTTACATTTATAAATGTAACCCTGTGTGAATATGGGTGAGTAGAGGAGCATGATGGTAAGTGGAACCTTTCGCACTGTGCTCGTCCGCCCCCAGTTGCCTATTACGGACCCATTTCCGGTTCCGCTTCAGACGCAATAGGGAGCCTAAGTGACGCAAATCTATTTCCGGTCAATTTCCGGGCCATTGGACCTAACATGTAAAAAAAAAAAATGAACGAGGGTCAATGGAGGGATAAAAGTTATTTTCTGGTCCCGTTTGAAATGTGCTACGGTTTTCACA
>JAQQZY010000016.1:28780531-28792163 GCA_030068375.1 Ostorhinchus rueppellii | reverse complement strand
CTCAGTTGACATCAGCAGCTCCCCGTTCGTACTGTACACAGTGTGGGCGAGTTGATGACCCCCCCCCCCCCCCGAGGCGTCAAACGGTTTGCCAGAACCTCTTTGGAGCCGATCGGTAGTCTTCCTCCTTGGCCTCACCGAACTCCTCCCACGCCCGGGTTTTAGCCTTGGTGACTGTGACTTCATCATTACATTAGTACCATTACTTCATGGTACCTAACAAAGCAGGTCCACTGACTGTTCATGCACAGGTGGACCTTACAGACCCTGTAGACCACATTGGACCTCTGATTGTTGACTCACTGGAACTGTTCCTGTCATTGTCTTTTAATGCAAGTGGAAATGACCAAAAATAGTCACTTGCCCAAGGGTTAATATTCTGAGATATGCAATAGAAACATGCTCAGTGCAGCCACTGATATTGTGAAAATGTTTCTTTGTTACCAAAATGTATTTGTTAAAAAAAAAAAAAAAAGGATTTTTATTGTCATAGTTGTAGATAATGGTACATTTCCTGTTTTTATTTGGAAAAATACTGTCTCAGGGAGCAGTCTGGTGGAGTTTATTTGCATTATTCAAGCACAAATCGAAGTTATTTTTAAATTGAACAAAAAATTATTCAAGGAAAAGCAAAAGTATTGTTGAAATATTGAGGTTTCTTTCAAGAAAAGTTATAATTAAACCACTGTTACAATGTTGTTGGGGTTGAGGGGGACCTGGAGATTTTCAATCCAACAGAAAAAGACTGAGAACCACTGTTTTAGACTGAAAATAGACACAGTAAAACCACGAATCAGGTCTGTTTTCTGTACGGTGTATGTTGTCAATAACTGAAATAAAGATCTGTTTGGAATTGAATAAATAAGGTCAGAACTGTCACAACTCGGTCAACAAACAGCAAAGTGGCTGTTTACTAAAGAACAGAACATCTCAAACATCAGAACATCCCATAATAACTTTATACCTTCCTAAACCTCTTGTTGAAGAAACGCTGCCATTTCAACATCAAACTATCAAGCTTCTGTTTTTGTCACATCTTTTCTTTGCCTCTGACTTTGACAGTTGTTTCTTTATGGTTCTCATCCGCAACTTTGCCTTGGCCTGCAGAATGGCTCACTACTGCCTCTAGTGGTCACATGAATTCCTCGATCCATCACTGGAAATAAATTCAGTTCATCTCTGTACAATCGAAAACTTTAGTGTGTTTGGCAGAACTTCACAGGTAATTATTTTAAAGTTATTTAGACTTTTTTTTTTTTTTTAATATTCCGAAGTAGAAATACAAGAAATAGACCATTTTAATAGTTTTATCTCCATAGAGACGCCTCAGTGTGTCATGTGATATAAGCAAGTATTACAAAAATGATGGTTGAATTTCAACAATGCAGTCAGGTTATAATGCATCCTATTGGTAATTTAGTCAAAATATTCAACCCAGGGGCCTTTAATTCTAATCATTAAAATGAATTTGATCTAATTTGAATAATTATGTTAAGCTAATACAGAATTAAATCTGTTTTAAAAACTTTTTATTCATTGATGCCAGTGAATCATTCATGTAAAAGAATTGCATTTTTAAGACTTTTGTCATTTTCACGATTATGTGGTTTCTCTTTTCATGAATTAACACATGCAAAGTATTTAAATGACTTTTATTTTCACTTATTGTTTTTCCACTTTTTTTTTTTATTTTTTATTTTTTTATGTTAGGACAGTGTCCAGTTGTTGCTGTCATTTGATGGGGTTTTAATGTCACTTTATTTCCATGAAAACAATAGTAATTTTAATATGAGTAGTTTTTAACACATTTGGAGTCAGATTTTTAATTCATGCTTGATTAAATATAACAGATGAATTCATGTATTACTAATAAAAATCATAGATGGAATATTTTCTGTAGTGACAGATTCTAATGTTGCATCAGATATACTGACGACGCTGCAGCTTTTGGACTAAACTAAAGACTCAGACTAATAATTAGCACAGATGAAAACGTCTGCAGCCCTTTAACCGATAATTATGATGATGCCAGGAAATGAGCCTGCGCCGATCCAAAACCAATTCAACAATGTTCACCCAGAGCTGGATTTATGCCACTGCTGTGTCAGTCGACTCATAAAAACCAACCAGTAAAACTTAATGCACATTTTATGACTGAAGATAACAGATCGACAGGGCTGTAACAAATAGACCTATGTATGTATGTATAGATCAAGGTCAAAGGTCAATGGGGTCGGTTTACTATTGATGGCTGCTTTGTCCTTTTTCCAGTTTTATGTATGGAGAGCTCACAGACAAGAAGACCATCGATAAAGTCCGGCAGACGTTCGACAACTACGAGTCCAACTGCTTCGAGATCCTGCTGTACAGAAAGAACAGTGAGTCCATGTTATCTGTCTTCTGTCTGGAGTGAGAGGGTCCAACATGCACTGGAAAAAATCTTACCAAGTGTATTTGTCTCATTTCTAGTCCAAATATCTCATCACACTTAAAATAAGACAGAATCACCTAAAGAGGAACTTTTCAGTCAGACAGAAGAACTTATTTTTAGACAATAGATCTGGAAAATTTGATTTCAAGAAATCTGACCAAGATAATTTTCACTTGTTCCATCAGCAAATTTTATTTTTATTGCTTGAATTAAACAAAAAAAAAAAAAAAAGATTTTATATGATTTGTTTATTACTGTTTTAGTAATATATGGGGAAACACTGTGCACTGTCCGTGGTCCTGAACTTAGAAAGACCAAAAGAATCAGAACGAGGCTGGCAACAATCATCATCTTATTTAATTGTTTTCTAGATTAATCAAAAAAATCATTTGCTTTATAAAATGACAGAAAATGGTGTGAAATGTCAATCACTAGTTACTTTTCCATTAGGCTTATGTGCAAAACTTTACCAATATTTACTAACTGTTGAAAAAATAGGATCCAAAAACATGCACTGATAGGTTAATGGGCTAATCTAAATTGCCCAAAGGTGTGAATGTGACAGTGACTGTTTGTCTCTATATGTCAGCCCTGCGATGAACTGGTGACTTGTCCAGGGTGTACCCCGCCTTCACCCATAAGTAGCTGGGATAGGCTCCAAGCGACCCTTGTGAGAATAAAACGGGTTCAGAAGATGAATGAGTGAATGAAAAAACAGAAGTGCGTAATGTCGGTTTTTCCATTAAATCACAAATGCCCCGATTTGTTTGTTTATTATCATAAGATGACACAAGAAGTCATTCCATAAACACGGTGACAAACGTAAATATGGTGTTTATTTACAGATATATTCATTATTATTATATATTAGCCTCTATCTGGTACTAAATTATAAAATTATTCAGTTTCCTGCTGTGTCCTCCCATACCACACCATGTTTATTTAAAATTCTTCCTTGCTTGTTGTAACGTTCGTCCACATCTAGGTTTTTTTTATATTAAATGATTCTATTTGTGAAAAAAGCTCTTTCCCTTGCAGTTTTGCATAATATACCAATTTCCTAATGCCCGAAAAACCACCTCTTGCCAGTGCAAAAACATTTAATCAAAAACAAGAATTTTGGTGAAATTGTCGCTTTTTCATGAGTTAAATATTTATGAGCAAGTTATATTTGTGATATTTGAGGGTCAATGGAAAAGGGCCTCATGTGCCTTTCACTGTTTTTGTGGCCACTTCCAAATGAATTTATCTCTATAACTAACCCTTCCTAAGTGATTTATCACTGTTTATCATTTTCTCTGCTGTGTTCTTCAGTGAATAGCTTTTATTTTCCTGTATTTAATTTATGATCATGTAGATGTTCATAAAATCTGAGTAAATTCCATAGTTATTATATCAAAACTGAAGGAAAAAGTGAAGTTTTCAACTAAATCTCTCATCAACTGAACATAAACCCAGTGTGTCCATCCACTGTCATTGATCCAACTCCATGGGTTTTACTGGTGAATGAATGTTGTAGAAGATGATGGTGTTTCCATGGTAACTACAGAGCCTCTGAGCGTCTAAATGGGTCATATCTGATGACCATTTAAAGATGAAGAACTGTATTTTACACCAATTATTTACATGTATTGATAGGATTAGTGGAACAACAGGTATTAAACAGTTTAGATCAGTAGATACTTTTGGTCACCAGTGTCTGTTTGGGTTTTTAAGGGTTAATAAACACCCAAAGGAACAGAGACAAACTGAGTGGCTCCTGGCTTATGTTTCTAGTTTTGTGCTGACATACATGATAGGCTTTTTATTCAGCTAATTTAAACACAATCCTTCTATGATTTAATTTGGTTTGAGGTAAAAAATTAAGTCCTAAATGTGGTAATCTGTCCTGTTTCTGTCACCGTGTCTTTTAACAGATATGACATATCCTCCAGTTCTGCATCATGAACCAGAGTTTATTTAATGGCATTGATACGTTACTAAAAACTCGTGTTTCAGCTTCATCCTAACGCAATAGTCCATTAGAGGTCAGTATCTATGAAGACTGATATAATATTAACTATCTAATGTTACCACACCTTTAAAATCACTCAGTGCTTTGGGAAATTAATCAGCTAAGTCTTCACTGAACACCATAAATTCATCCATAGTTCAAATCCAAAACTGGCAACAAATGGGAGGAAAATCCATTTCTAAAGTTCCTAAAAATCAGTCTACAAACATGTTTCCTTCACAATAGTATTAAGTCAAATGTCCCAGTTTCTCTTATGCATTTATATTGTTATTTTATTGACTGTAATTTTGATTAAAAAGTGACTTCTTAAACTCAGGCTGATCATCTGATGTCTGATAACCTGAACTGAGTCATGTGGTGTAGATGCTAAAACCAGATTTTTCATAAATGAGTGAAAACCTTGTGGAATTGTCATTACAGTTAAAAGGCTTTTTACAGAGCCGTATTTTCTGATATGTGTTGCCTGAAAATAACTTTAACCTTTTAAAAAATCTTGGCCAATCGATGGATTTTATTACATTTTTTAAGCTATTGTCCTTCAAAATCAGTAAATCCACTCATATATTAATCTACTTGTTCATTGTGATGTAAATCTGCATAACTTATATTCATCATTCCACATTTTTTGCCTCGTTCTTTTGCTAGACTTCTTCTGGAACAGCTGATGTGTGTTTTCTCAAACTCAGATGGATGATTTATCCAATGTGGGGTCACTTTTTTACAAAAAAAACAAATGCATCTTTCATGCGTCGATCTGTGTTCAGAAGTGAATATTTATGTTCGGTGTAAATCCTGGAGCAGCAGCGTCGGCGAAGGGAGCATTGAACAACGTGTGCCGACAAAAATAGTCCTAAATGTTCTGGTCTCCCAAGAGTGATCACCTACGAGGTGGAGGAGCTCGAGGTGGGGAGGCAGAAACACTAAAAAATGAAAAGATCAATTCTGAAATGGCACAAATTTGCTGACAAACCAGGAGAGCGCGGCCCCTTATAGAGGCTGGATATAAATGAGATGGATGACGACCGTGAAACAACTTATAGCCACAGAAATGATGATGTTAAGTTTTCTTTCAGGAGAAGCCCAACTTTTATTTTTTAACTCTGCTGTTCTGAAAGTCTGATGAAGCAAAAAGGGTGATGTAAATCAGAGTATTGAAAGAACAGTGAGTTCCTAGAATGAATGTGGAATGGATCAGACACCATGATCAAGAAGCACTAAGGAGAGCAGACACAGAGTGGATCATCCCCGCTGTAAAAAGTGATGTCTGTTATTAGCGTAAAAAGTGATGTTTGTTGTGAATTTGATCATCTCCACTGTAAAAAAATTATGTCTGTTATTGGGTTGATCATCTCCGCTGTAGAAAGTGATGTCTCTTATTAGCTTGATCATCTCCACTATAAAAAGTTATGTCTGTTATTAGCTTGATCATCTCCACTATAAAAAGTGATGTCTGTTATTAGCTTGGTCATCTCCACTATAAAAAGTGATGTCTGTTATTAGCTTGATCATCTCCGCTGTAAAAAGTGTTGTCTGTTTTCTGTGAGTTTGAGTAAAGGAGCAAAGACCTCAGTGTCAAATATAAGTATTTGAAATGACCACTAGGGGCTGCTACAAACAAAATCCCGGCTCCCTTTGACCAACACTAAACTTTTCGTCAGCATTTCCAATCCAAATCCATTAAATGCAGTATTTCACCTTAAATATTTATTTGTTTGTATCAAGTGATGCTATTTTATAACTATTGTAGCTTCCAAAATAAAAAAAACTTTTCCAAACTTTACAAGAAAACTAATCAAGAGCTAGATATACTTAATAAATTAAATTAGAAAAAAAATTCATAAAGTGTATTTTTAGAGCAGTTTTAAAAAACAAAAGTCACACATTCTTCGCAGAATAAAATAACATCTACAAAAATCCAATAATGTAAATGGTTAGAGCTAAAACTAACAGATATTCTATAACGTCATAACCTCAAAAGTCACAATCAGACTTTGTTACTCTGAATTTGGGATTATCTAATGGTTATTTTTACCATTTCTACCCGTATGCATTGACTAAAAGATAAATAACTAACGCCTCAGTCACTTTGGAGCTCTGATGACGTTAATGAAGACTTTTGTTTACACTGGTGACATGTTTGTGTTTGCAGGAAGTCCGGTGTGGTTCTACATGCAGGTTGCTCCCATCAGAAATGAAAACGACAAGGTGGTTTTGTTCCTGTGCACTTTTAAAGACATCACGCTCTTCAAGCAGCCGATTGAAGATGAAACCACGAAAGGTGAGCGCTTCCTCGTCGTCTGCGAGTTATTTATGGTTGTTTTTTGTGAGACACTGTTGAATCAGAGCGACGTCTGTGTGGGGTAGATGCTGTTTCTGATGGATGTTGGAAACCTGATGTTCCAGGATCATGATGGGAACAGATTCTTTTTAAGAGTTTTGTTCGATGAAAAGAGTCATATGACCTGAACCAGTACAAAGCACTGTCCCAGTTTGTCATGATTGGACTTGGGTGCTTCTATGAAAGTAGGTTTATTTGGGTATCTACACTTTTCCATCTGTTTAGACCCAATAATAAAAGGCAAATGTAGACATATTTACCCCCAGGATGGACCTAATGGTGACCTCAGAGAAATACTAAAAGAAAAAAATTATCCTCTTGTTCTGAGCCATCCCATAATTAAAGAATTTTTAATCAAATATTGGGGTCAAAAATATGACCCAAATATGGACATTAAATCTCCCTAGGTGGCAGTGCATTAGATGTGAAAACGTGTGTAAATGGTCTTTTATAGACTATAAATACAGACACTGTGTTAAATGCGTCTATCCTAGTGGTTTTTCTGTTCCACACGTGGGTTTTTCATGAACCTCAGTCTCATTCCAGGTTTCGTGTGTAACTAATTGTGTCCATTTGCATTACATGCAGAACCTGCCAATGTAAACGTATATAAATCGCGAATGACTTTGCAACAATGGTCATTTTTGTGAAACACTCTGCCTTGAATAATTAGTTTGTTTCCCAAAATGTAGCTGTGAGAGAATAAATAGATATTCAAAACAATAGTGGTGCCTAATTTCGTGTCCTTCCGACTGTTACATGCGGATTTTTGTGTAAAAATAATATAATATAAAAATGTGTTTTATCTGGAAAAAGGTTTCTCTTTTATCTCAGTAAATATTTATTTTTAAAACAGACCCAAAGTGCTTCCAAACCTGCTTCATAACATTTGTCTACATCTGGTTTGGATTTTTAGCCCCATGTCCTGTTTTTAGGACCAGTTCATAGAAGCAGCCATATTTATCATGTTTTCCTTAATTTTCCTGCTTCTTTTCCATACATTTATGCTTTCTTCACTTTGTTTTCTTCCCCTGATATTGAATTTATTTTCTTTTTTCTGACACTTATTCTCTCATATCTATTATTTTTAATATAATTTTTAAATTCTCTGTCTTCATGATCCAAGTACACTTTCACATTTTTCAGGCTTTAATGGTCTTTCTTAGTTTCACTCTGTAACTGTTCGTTTTATCTGCTGGTGGGTTCTGGAATTGTTTTAAATGCATCACACAGTGCACGGTTGGAAAATAAAAACAAGCTTTTTATCTGGTTTTATTACTGTAAATGTGATCTGATGTCAGATGTGTAGTTTGACAGATGTGCAGGAGTATTGGCTGTTGCCATGGTAATGCAGACATTTGATTGATAGATGGCTAAGTTCGCGTTGTCATTTACAGGCAAGATGAGTGTGAAATGAATGTGTGGAATATGGATGTACAAACGGTGACAATGAAAAGGAACTGAAACTCAATGTGTCACAATATGGCAACAGAAATGTCATTTAGAAATGAAACAGCCTCTGCTTACTACTGATGTGCATCGGGTTGTGTAAGTGTAGTTTGTTTTGTATGTAAATAGAGCTGTACAGATAAACACAGTTTCTCTCAATTTATGAGTAGTCGTGTGCTTTGAATGCACAGAGGAAATATGTGGATACTATAATGACACTGAACATGTTATTTTGTTGTATAAAAGTGGGTCTGAATCGATGAATTGGTCGATCCTAATCAGCCAAGAACCAGTTCTTTTTGAGAACCGGTTCCCAGTAGTTCAATTCCTTGCAATCATTTGCCTGATTAATGATTGTTTTTATCGATTCCGCCTTCATTGCACATGTGTGATGACGTCATCATGCGTATGCTGCATTGTTTTTGTTTAGAACGTAGCCAACATGGAGTCGAGGCAGAAACATTCCACAGTCCACCTATATTTCAGGTGTACAGACGACATCAAAGGGGGAAATCTCTCCATTATGTGAAAACATTTGTCCACAGCATGTGATTCAGTTACAGGAATCTCACATGTTTAATATGATACTTAGCAACGCTTGGGCCTCAGAGGGAACATCGGGGTGTCATCTGGGCCTGGTTCTAGGGGGGCAACAAATGTCCTACCCCCTCAAATAAAAGTTTCTTGCATAAAGTTTTTTACGGTGTCGTCCCCCCCCCCCCCACTAACACCACCACCAAACTGGGCCCGGCATCATCATGTTTTTATTGTTTGTGTACTGTATGTTATATTTTCTGTGCACAGATGGAAATATGAAAGACAGTTGATGCAAACCCACCCATTTATTCTGTTTTATTCCCTCACCCAATGAGCATCGATAAGGAATTGGATCAATTAAGCAAAGCTGATAATGGAATCAGAAGTTACATTCATATCGTTTCCCCTCCCTTGTCAAGTCCATTGTTTACTTAACCCTATAACACTGAACACGTCATATTTGATAAATGAGTTTTGAAGCCCTCTACATGATCAGTGTGATATTTTTTCCCCCTGAAAAACCTGATATATACAATTAGATACATACAATACATACATAACCCACCAGGGGGAAGGAGTTCATTCACCAGAGGCCTTTCAGTGACACTACAAGACTGTCATTAATGAGGAAGGAGGCAGAACTTTGACCATTTTGGAAAGGAATTACCAATTTGTTTGTTCAGAAACAGTATTTTAGCATTGAGACCTGACGTATCAAATATGATACATAATTGAAACCCATATAAGTGATATTTGAAAAAAAAAAAAAAAAATTCATTGGGTTGCTCAGAAGGACCAACAAAGGCTCCAGTTTAAAAGACCTGGAAGTCTGATTTAATGGTTCAGGCTTTACAGGGTTAATGGCAGAAAACCCGTTCAAAACTGTAAATCCAGTTCTGTGATCTGCTGCTGATGGTCTCCTAAAGGGACATGACGAAACCATGTGACACTAAAACAGGAAGTACTCTGATTGTGATTACTTGTCTTTGATCATTGGAGTGCAGTCGATCTATAATATTGACATTTAGATATTTGATAATTTACTTGAAACTGTATGTTTTTATGATCTTTGCAGGATGGCTGATGTGGTTGTTCAGCCCTGTTAACCTTTGACCTTAACCTTAACAATGTGCTCACTTTAACCCCAACCTGACCGTCGCCTTTACTTAAACCTCATCACATCATGAGAACCCTTGTCACAACAAACAGGGTTGGTACTTGATCCCAGTTCATCCTGGTTCATTACTATTGATTTGGTGCTTGGTTCATTTCATTTGTCCAACATGATGAAGAATCAATGATTTATCGTCACTGGAGCAATTTAACACAGTTATAAGGAACAGATTAAGAAATGATCAATGATTAATAACTGAGCAAGTTGGCGAGGTTCATAACATCATTACTGATCAAAAGTACAAACATAGAAAAGATGGAAAAACAAAACAGAATATCAGTAAAAATAAAGTCTTATAAACCTTTATAGTCTATTATTATTATTATTATTAATAATATTATTTCTTTATTCTAATCCTTCTCTTATTTTTCTATATTGTGTTTTTATTCATTTTCTTTTCCTGCGCTTTCTATTTTCTGTCTTTTGCCTGGTTGTTCCTCTTATTTTTCTTTCCTTCTCCACTGAAAACTTTTTCTCTCAACAAACCCCTTCTCCTCCTATTTTTCCGTCGCAAGCTGTGTCTGGGTGAAAAAAAGCGAGTCAAGTCTCGTTTCCGTGCCATGCCGGAGCGTCTCGAGCTGTCGGGTTGTGTTTGAGGAGCCGGTGATGCTGTCAGGAATCACAGGAGATGTGGGCGTCGGCGTTGTCCTCTGCTCCCTGACTGATGAGCAGTGTCAGCTTCCTGCTCGGGGAGGCGTTGTGGGCGCTGGCGGCCAGGCGTGTTTGCCCTTTGACGAGCTCCATCCACCGCCTCCCCCTTTTATTTAATGTAACTGCACATGTAAACATGTGAACACATCCAGCCCCACATCGTGAAGACCTGCTCAGACATGTCGTGTGAGTTGTTTATTAATCTGTGTGTTCAGTGACATATGAATAACGCGGCTTTAACATATAATTAAAATCTGAGTGGAACAAATATTGTCACATCATGTGTTGACAACGTCTTTATGAAGTAGCTGAAGTTTTAAGGTCTTTTCACCCCACGGGACAATTTTAATCCTTTTTTTTTATTTTATTAACTCAAGAAATTTTAGAGGTTAGTCTTAACTGAGTACCCAACTTGAATACATCTTAATTTTTTTTGTATTAATACTTTATTTTTATATACACAAATTTTACAGGATATAGAACAAACAAATAAACAAGCAAAAACAAAAAAACAAACAAACCCAAAAACAAAAAAATAAACCACAATAGTTCGAGCATAAAGGTTCAATGTTTAGAAAAGTAAAATACAGGCAGGTTGAATAAAAAAAAAAAAAAAAAAAACAAGCAAAAAAATCCCCCCATAAGATCATACAGGTTCAAGGATTTCTTTGAACATAAACATCTAATTTTTCCCAATATTTCTTACATTTGTCAGTAGTGAGTCTTAATGAGAAGCACAGCCTTTCCATGACATAGATTTCATCCAAAACACGTGTCATGTCCAGAAGTGTTTGGATCTTCACACATCCATTTTTGAGTTATGGCTTTTTTTCCCCATGTTAATATTAACTAAAGATATTGGTCAGATTTCCTCATCTCGTCTGGTTGGTGTAATGGTCACTGAGCTATGTGTATTTATTTGGATACTTCATCTGTATATGTTTTGGTATTTGTCCAGTATGGGCGGGACCTTGGGACCTTTCTGTGTGGAGTTTGCATGTTCTCCCCGTGTCTGCGTGGGTTCTCTCCGGGTACTCC
>JAQQZY010000016.1:28768331-28780431 GCA_030068375.1 Ostorhinchus rueppellii | reverse complement strand
TTAAGTAGCTGGGATAGGCTCCATGTGACCCCTGTGACCCTAGTGAGGATAAAGCGGGTATAGAAGATGAATGAATGTTTTTCAAGGTATTAAATGCATTATATAATGAATGAATATATAGTCTGCTTATGAAAATGAAAGTACAATCAGTTGCAGAGTTGGAGGTTTTTATCAGAGGTACTTTATAAAGGAATCAGAGGTATTGTTTTGGCCTTGGTGGTAAAAATAAAACCCTCTATCTTTTCATTTCATTTTCTATTTCCTTCAGTGTTGAGGATTAAAAACACTCATTTGAACCACAGATGCACCAGTTCTCGACATATTTCACATTACGGGTCTCACCCTCTGGAATAATTTGACATTTTCACACGGCTTGGATCCTGTTTGTCACTGTCCTATCTCCTTATTCTGCCTTAAATAGAAGTTCTCCGCTCAGTTGTGGAACATTTTCCCTTTTCAGAGAGAGACAATCTGCAGGGTTAATAAGCGTCGCAGGGAACAGAGGGCAATCGATACGCCAATAGGAGGCGGTCAAGACAAAACAAGGCGTCCTCCAGCTGCAGTGCATCTGAGGTGATTGAATCCGACTTGTTTTATTACGAGTCCTGGCATGCAGCTCTGTAGGGCCGCCGAGCCTTTCAACCTCAAACCCCGCGAGACGGTTGCTATCAGTCTGTCCGCTGATGACCTCAAACCTAAAGCAGACTCCAGGAGAATTCACATCAAAGTTCAGTCGAGTTTGTTCTAACAGCATTCACCACTAAAGTAGCGTATATTTAGCAAAAATTAAAGCAAAGAAACAAAAGAGAACATGAATAACTGTACAAAACTTAAAAGATCAAAGCGTATCGGTTATTTTAGATCAGCCCAGCCGACAAGATGAACCAAATTCACAGGTGTAAGAACAACGGCGCAAACAGCCACGCTTTGATCCAGACAAAACAAGTGTCTCAGCTCAGATCAAAATGAACAATGCATCAGTTCAGGAGGATGAGGAACATTACTTTTGAATAGTTAATAACTTTTAATTCTTTAAATCTCTTTTAATTTCCTCATCCAAAAGGTCTAAGGCCTATCACTGCCAAGAAACAACAGAAGATGAACAGAAAATAGAACAATTAACCCATAAAAACCCAAACATCCCCCCATTAAACAAAACCATCTACTGATCTAAACTGTTTAACGCCTCTTCATCCACTAATTCTATCAATACATGTAAATAATTGGTGTAAAATACAGTTTGTCGTCTTTTCATGGCCATCAGATATGACCCATTTGGATGTTCAGAGATTCCCTAGTTACCATGGAAACGCCGTCATCTTCTACAACATTGTAAAACCCATGACAGTGGATGGACACTTGATTTTACATTCAGTTACTGTTATCTTTGCTGAAAAAGTCACTTTTTCTTCAGTTTTCGCTGTTTTTGGTATAATAAGCCTCAACTTGAATCTGAGCTCTTATGAACATCTACATGAACAGAGAATCAAATATCGGAAAATACTAGATTTTCACAGAAAAAAATGCAAAATACAGAGGATTATTTCATAATAAATGCCTATGAATCACTTAGGAAATATTAAACATAGAGAAAAAAATCCTTTTGGACATGCCACAAAAGTAGTACTGGGTCTTTATGGGTTAAAAAAAACAACAACAAACAAACAAACACTAAATCGAGACGCTCTCAACTCCAAGGCAGCTTTAGAGCACTTATCACTGATGATTTTAAAGGAAAATGCAGCTGCACATAGACAGTTATCCTGAACTAACTACCTTTGCTGCTTTCATGTGTGCATATTAGTTGTGTCTGTGGAAATATCTTGTTAATATACACACTTAGTCTAGTGTTTAGATTGTCTTGTTTAAATTTCATCTTGTTTTCTTTTAAAGACCCCTTTTTTCCCTTTCCTCAACAGGCCAAGGCCACAGATGCAGTGGGGAAAAAAATCTAAATCTTACCAAGTATATTTCCACTTGTTTTATTGGCAGATTCTTTTTTGCTTAATTCAAGCAAAAAAAAAAAAAAAAAACATCTGCCAATGGAACAAGTGAAAATGAACTTGGTGAAATTTCTTGACATAATATTTTCAAGCTCTACCGTATAAAAATAAGTTCTTGTATCTCACTGAAAAGTTCCTCTATAGGTGTTTATGTTTTATCGTAAGTGTGATGAGATATTTGGACTAGAAATGGAAAAAAAATCCATTTGGTAAGATCTAGATTTTTTTTCCAGTGTGAAAAAAAGAATGAGTTTGTAATCAGTTTGCTTGTTTGAATAAAACATTTTTAATTTTTCATACTGATAGAAATGAACCCATGTCCTTGATCCTGGGTCTTCCAAGTACATATGTGAAAACAGCAGCTGGAAAAGGACTGTATAATATTCTAACATTTGCAGCAAGGAAATATATTCTGTTGCAGTGGGTCAGTGACAAGATTTCTTTTATCTGTGATTGGCGTAAAATAAGTTTTGAACTGATCCCCTTAGTATATCTTACCAGTATCATACATAACAGTGCAGGTCAGTTCTACAGAGTGTGGTGCCCATTTTTGGACTATATTGGACCGGACCTTTCTCCTACTCTATTAAAAGGACTGTTGTGCACTTAAATGTTGATCATAACTGTAACCACCCGTACTGTATATTACAAGTCTGATCTACCATTTTCTGTATCAAATGATGTTTCTGTGTTTTATTTCCTATGTAAGAGCTGTTGTGTATGTTTTGTTTTGTGTCTAGTCTTTAGAAAACACCGTTTTGTTGAATGGAAAACAAAAAAATTGCAATAAAAACAATGAAAAAATTATACATATAGATATATAAGATTAGGGTTACATCATGGCATGTTTGGTGTTTTTTGGTTCGTTTGTTTGTTTTGTTTTTTAAACCGTGCTGGTGTGGATGGCATTTTTCTTTAGAATTAAGGAACATTTAGCAGTAATATAGCACTACTTTTATACTTATATGTGTGAGAACTCATCGGGTGGATACAAACACTATCTAATGGTATGCTTAGCTCCACATGCGACTGTAGAAATTAACTACTACTTGCTAATAGTATGTTAGCAACCATTTACCGGCTGTATCTGCAGTACCTGAGAGACTAAAGTGTTTTCATGCCACTTTTTCATTGAAGGTTTAGCTCAACTCACCTTGAATTGACTGTGTTTTGGCTCCATTAGGCTGTCATTCAATTTAAAGTAAAGTACTCACCCCATCACATTGGCTCTGTACGCGAACTGTTGTGACATCTTCATTGAGTCTGCACCGAGAAGCATGTCAACAATGAAGAGCAAACATAAAACCGTCTACAGTTGCTGATAACATGCCAATAAGTGTTTATCTGCAGTCCCCAAGGAGCCCGACAAAAAGTTTTTATGCCACTTTTCCAATGAAGGATTAGCTCAACTCACCTCGACTACTTGACTGAGTTAAGGCTCCTGTACGCTGGGTTTCCAACACGTCAGTCGTCATAGTAACACGACATAAACTGCTGTGAGGTCTTCACTGCGACTGCACCTAGGAGCAAGGCAACAATGAAAGAAGAGAAACGGTAAGTTATAATTACAGTCAGAGTTGAAACTATACCTAATTAGAGTCAAAATTGTGGTTGATGTAGCCAACACTTCTTAAAGCAGACGGCTCTCAGTAAATACCATCGTATGTCACACTAGTTCTTATGGCATTTGGTGTGTGAGACATATGCATTGTCAACCTTTCGTGTGTTATTCAGCGTTGTTTGTTTGTCAATTAACACCAAGATCTCCAGTTCGCATAACCCTAACCCCTGACCCTGAAGCTAAACATGACCCTCAGTGCGTGGTATTTGATGCATCAATTGAGGTTGGACAGGGAGGTAATAATGGTGTGAACATACACGCGGAAAGCTTGTAATGCGTACAAACAACACAGCAATTAAAAGTGGCGTGTATATTTATGCAAGTCATCATATCACGTTGTCTTAAAGACGTGTCTTGCCCTGTGCACACTCCAGCTCCCAAAGAACAAAACAGTCGTCCCTGCTACTAACTGGATACTAACTGCTGCCCCCAAGTGGCCAAAAGTCCTATCTGTAGGTTGAACTGAGTTTTTAATGACGCTTTTCCACTGCGAACCCTACACGACTCTACTCGGCATGCTTCGGCTCGACACGACTCTACCCACTTGTCGGACTGGCACGGTTGTGTTTCCACTGCCGGCCATTACTAGTCGGGACTAGTTGAAGTGGAAGGAGTTGGCAGAGTGGACACAGCCGTGCCGTTGTTTTCAGGCGACAAATAAAGTGTCCCGCCGCGGCCTGTAAAGTAAACAACAACGATGGAGGCACTGGATGCGGTACTGCTGCTTTTGTTTGTGCTGTGGTTTATTGTCACTGAAAACGCCTACACAGACGGTAGGTCTGTCTGACGGGTGATTATTTAAGATCCCCGAGCTTTGTCGCACGTATGACAACATTTCCTCTGACCAATCATTGGACAGCAGTGTTCACGTCACGTTTTAGTGCCGGCTCGGCACGGCTAGACCCAACTCTGAAACAGGCACGAAAAATCATAACGGTCTAGGTCTAACCCCCAGTGGAAAAGGGCCATAGTGGGGTAGAGTCGAACCGTGCCGAGTAGAGCCATTACAAAAACTGCAGTGGAAAAGGGCCATACAGATGCCAAAAGTTGCATCTCGTTGGTACAAACCACAAAAACTTACTAAAACTACGATCAATACAGAATATTTCCACTGACAAGAAAACAATTCCAAGAGAAAACTCAAAAATGCTTGTGTGCCAATATTAAGAGTAGTGATTCCTCTTCAATAAAGCCTGGCAGCTGCACTCAAGTCTGTTGGCAATAAATACATGGAAGCAGCTCAGGGTTTTTAATAAGCTTGGATGGTATGAGTCACAAACATATTTATGAAATGCCAATTGTTTTCCCACAGATGGATGGATAGGTTTAATTTCCAGGCCTCAGCGTTGGATTGCAGGTTTTGAATCTGTATCTTCAGGGTAATCATTCAGTCTGGGAGCTGACAGGCAAAAGCAGATCTTTGATTTTCACCCCGTTTCATTTCCCCACTGTTCATTTTCCAATTAACCAATCCCTGGTCCACCTGCACCGCCAGACAACAGTTGTAAATTATTTCTACTTTCACTGCAATGTATCACAGCTAATGAACAAAGGAAGGTGAGATGGATGATTGTCCAAGTATTGAAATGGACACAATTGAAACGGATAATAAACGGACAAGATTACGACAGACTAAAGCTGTTCATGTTTCTTTTCTGAGATCAGCACAAGTACAGTCAATAAAATAATAACAAGCGGTACTTTCAGCCGACAGCAGATTACAAGTGATAAAGTGAAGAGTGGCGTTTCATGGGATGCTGCACCCAGACGATAAATGAAGACTGGATTAGGCAAATGTTATCCCCAACATCAGTAGGGATTTATGGAGGCAGCTACTGATGATCTGAAAAACCCACGTTAAAAAAAAGCAAAATCAATAAGATGTGACCTTTGTGTATCTGCAGGACAGACAGAAGACGAATATGTGGAATGATAGTAAAGACAGTGGTGTTGTCGTGAAATGGACTCAAAAATAAGAATAAAAACAAGAATAAAAAAAGCTAAATGTAAGATTTTTTTAACCACATTTACATCATTTTGAATGAAAAAAAAAAAAAAAAAAATCAGGAATGTCTATCACCATTGTCGAGACCCACATCATTAGACGCTTTTCCACTGACCCTCAAATATCACAAATATAACTTGCGTATAAAAATGTACCTGATGGAAAAACGACAATTTCGCCAAAACTCTTGTTTTTCGATTTAAAGTTTTGGCGCTGGCAAGCAGTGGTTTTTCGGACGTTGCAAAATTGGTATATTACGCAAAACTGCAATGGAAAGACCTTTTTTCGCAACTAGAGTCATGTGAATAAAAAAACCTGGATGTTACAACAAGCGCAGAAGAAGAGTAACAGTCACTGGGTCGTGAGTGACCCAGGGGGCGGTGTTTCCTGATAAATTTATTTTTTTAATGATTTTAATTCATGATTCACGGCATGTACAAACACGTACGATGGTTAAACCACATACCGTTTGAAAGCGGAGACCATGAGCTTTCATTTGAGACCAACCATGAAAAACAACACTCTTTACAATGCCAACAGTAAATGGTTCTTCTATGTATGACTCCTCCTGCAATTCATGAGTGAAAGGGCGTCTGTTATAGGGTTAAAGGAAACATGGTGCGGTATGTGATTACACACCAGGAAACTGAATCATGTTTTTAATTTAATACGGAACAGAGGAGTAATATATAATATAATGAATATAATCTGTAAATCAACACAATATTTACGTTTGTCGCCATGTTTATGGGATAACTTCTCCCATTATCTCGCGATAAATAAACAAATCATCACATTTGTGATTTGATGAAAAAAAACAACATTATGTTTTTTCGACATTTAGTAAATATCGCTAACGTTTTGTGTAGATCTCCAATGGAAAAGCGACTACTGATCTATGACATTTTAAATTTTTGAATGCGTGTTGTAATCTATGTCTAAGGTGTTTGAATTTAATATTATACGTGGGACTTTTTTTTGGCAAGGGACTTAGTCTGACCATTGGACATGAACATTAGATTAGATTAGATTAGATTATAAGGACCTTTATTGATCAGCTGAGAACCTGGAGGGGGTGGAGTCATGTGCATTTAAAGGGCCAGCGCTCCAAATCACCTTTCTGGTGTCATTACTCAGAAACAGTGTTGAAGATGGACCTGTGGAGATGAATTAAAGAATTCAGACCCAAGCAGAGCATTGACAGTTGTAAAGGAAAATTAGGATGTGATTGTCCTTTTCTGTTACACCCAAGGGTCATTCTTGGGTCACTCAGCTGTCTCTTTTACTGAGGCCACAGACCCTCATCCTAGGCTTACTGTCTCTCTTCATATGTTGGAATCCATCATCTTCCTACAAGAATCTCCTTTTGGGGTGAAGGGTATAGACCTCAGACAGAAAGTCAGTGGAAACATAGAGAAGGAACTATTTCTGTAAAAGGTCAAGTGTAACACAAGTTGTTTACCTGAAATTTGCTTCCTGTCCATTGATTATAAAAGGATGGAAATGAGTGAGCTTAGACCAGACCGCTCTAGGACATCGGTGTGTGATGGTCTCTGTATTGCACTTATGTTTCAACATTTTTTGAATACATTCTCGTGTTCCCTGAAATAGAGTCTGGACCTTTTTTATTGTTTTATATCTCAAATTCTTTGACACAGTTTATGGAGACCACAGGGAAATGTTGGAAAATACATAATTCCATTTAAAAAAAAAAAAAAAAGCCAAATATCACTCCTTTAAGGGTTCAAAAAAATATGATGCAATGAAATTCCACAAAGAACTGATTTGATGAAATTTTTCTTATTAAATAATAAATCAACTAAAAAGTCATGTTTTTATTTCTATAGTACTAGAGCGAGAAGGTTTGTTTTTATTCCACTTATTTGTTTCTGTAGTAGTTTATTTATTTATTTCCTAAATTTGTATTGAAGGCATTTAACATTCTTTAAGGACTTGCAGCCACTATGAAAATCACCATCAATGATCAGAACATAAGAGAATTACCTTCAAGGATAAATCCACAGCTGAATAATGAATAAACAGTAATATTTTTACTGATAAGGACAGCATTGAGTAGCTGGTAACAGGCTAATGTACAGAGTGATCTGAAGTTATTCAACTCCCTTCACTTCCACCAGACTCTAACAGGATCAGCACGTTTGCCTCATAAACCAGTGTCTCGACCAGTTCATGTGTTTGTCAGTCTGCTCTTTTTGCTGGGCAGCTAAAGGAAACGCTGTGATAATATTCCACTTCTACACTGTTGTCACTGTGGAGCTGTGCTTGTAGCCCACACCGGATGAAAAACCTCTACTGATGTCACTCCGTCAACATGTCCCATTACTGTTGTCTGAACCGGGCCCTTAACAGTGGTTTCTCCATGTGTGTTAATGTACTGAGGCTGCCGAGATGCCGAGGCGGCCATCTGTCAAACAGCCTGTGAGGTGGCATGATGGAGGAAGAACCGGAGCGAGGTTCCTAATGAGGCAGAAAAACAGTGACGGAGCAGAGGTCTGGTGGAATGACCCGGAGGAAGGACACATGCAGCCTCCTCCATCTGCTGTCCATCGATCTGTCCCCGACCGCTCACCTGGAAACCTCCATCTGCAGGTGGACGGTGGAGGACTGCCCCTCCAAACCCATCATAACAACACAACAACTTCCTACTGGCGGTGTTACGCAGGCCTGGTTGTCATTAGAAGACTTTTAAAACTGGTATCAATAGCTTGGATTTGGTATCTGTTCATGAACATGTTTTTGTCAAATTATTAAATATATTTTAATGGGGAAAAAAAAAAAAAAACCTTTATCCATTGTGAATGAAGATAAATTCATCATTTGAGGGTTTCTGCAGGTTAAATGTCAGACTTTTTAAGGTTTTTTTTTTTTTGTTCCACTCAGCCGGACACCATGCATTTAATTTAAAGACATGTATTTAAAATCTAATATGAGAAAGTGACATGAAAAGCTATGCTATGCTGCTAATCAGATGTTTTCCCACATTTTATCATACTCTAATACTAGTTATTATTCACTTCATGGACATAATATGCCAAGAAAACCTAACAAACCGTATTTTGCTTGTTTATTTTCTCTAAAACATATTACTGCAGATCAAGTTTATCAAGAACAGCATAGTTAGAGTAACGGTATGAATGTCAGTGTATTATGGGATGATGTATAAGAGTCCACTGTGTTGGCTGATATGGAACTAAAACAACAAAACCCATGAATATTTAAGAGAACAGCTACAGAATAACTGTCCACTGTGGTGACCACTATGCATGAAAGGGTTGCGGCCCATTTCAGACACTGGCAAAAATCTGTGACTCCTAGAATTCAGGAAAATTTAGTCATTTACTCCAACACCTTGATTCCCATCATTCTGAATAATTTCTCACCACAAGCTGCAAAGTCAGTGATAACTACCCAGCCCCCCAAAGGAGAGGCAAGGGGTGCTGTTTTTGATTCTGTTTGTTCGTTAACACTGTAGCAGCAAAACTATTGGTTGAATTTATACCAAACTGAGTTTATAGATTAACAGTGACGCAGAATAGATCTAGTTGCATTTGGGAAAATTAGGTCAAAGGTTTTGTTTTTTGTTTTTTTAATTAAATGTTTGAAATATTTTATTTAGTTTCAATTTACTTCAAACTTGGCACATATATAGAAGTAATGGATATGCTGACATCAGCACACACATAGACATGATGACATCAGCTGGATCCATTCCAAAATAAGATACAATATGTGCTAGTGGTGGGATTTATTGTGCCTGGAACGGCTAGTTGGTTCCTAATTTCAGTATAAATTGTCAGGTTGGAAAAGAGTAGAATAATGTTACTTTCATTGCAGGTTGGATATTTTCCAGACACATTTAAATGCAACACAGTGAACAAGTTTATGACAGCATAACTTCAGACCTACCGTAACAACTTTAATACCTTTTAAAGACTTTTTTTAAGGTATTAAATGTGAATTTGTAAATGCAAGATTTTAAGATCTTTTAAGACTCTGAAAACCCTGATAAAAACATATAGCAACTTTAGTAGATTAAAAGATTATTTAATTTGCACATTGACCTTCCAACCATTTCTATTTTTGTGACTTCACACGACAGATTTCAGAAAATAATCCAGTACATTCATATTGATGCTTAATTACTTTTAATTCATGTATCAGACATATTCACTAAACAATATACAGTCCATAATCTCACCCAAAAAAGTTTCAGATTTTTACTGCATTGTCTTTTATAGTCATTTCGTCCTACGAGGCTGTTCCAACGTCTTGCTATAATACAAATTCACTTACATCATGCAGCCATCAAATCTGTCTCAGCCTGGAGTACTTACACTATTTTTTGCCACTTAAACAAAATGCTTTCAGTCCATTTCTCTACTTTGGCAGAAGACCAGCTGTGTTGCTGCAGAAGCCTGCCAGCCAAAGAGGTATCAAAGTCAATACTGCAGGAGCAAAAGCGTATCATTTGGACGGGCCTGGCTGTCAAAAAAAATGCAATTTGTAACATCAAACGAATCTAAATGTGTCCCATTCTCAAGAAGAAAAACATTCTGTTCATCGGTCGCCAATTACCAAGAATACTAGATGTCTGGCACAGATTTCAGAACGAGATAACGGCTGTGCGCAGATCAAAAAGAGGATGATATGCAAGACAGAGCCAAACAATTACAGAAGCATTTCAGAGGAGAATGGTGACATCCTTCTGAAGTCTAATGGTTATGGTCACGGGGAGAAATTAAATTTGCTCTCATCAATTCTTTACCACTAGGAGGCACAAGACTTACAAAAGACACAAGAAATACTGAGTTATTCATCCTCTTTCAAAGGCCTTACAGTTCAAAAGGGGATACAAGAATAATCAACAAGGTGATGATCACTGGGAGTCTACTGTGTATGTACCACAAATGTATGTGTATGCTAATTAATGACCACTGACAGGAGAAAATGTAAAAATATTAATTATTTTATTACGACATATTTCACTAAGAAGGAAAAAAAATATGAGACCACTACAAAATTATCACTTTCTCTGTTTGACTATTTATAGGCATGTGTTTGAGTAACAAGAACCTTTTTGTTTTATTTTCTAAACCACCCACAACATTTCTCCCAAATTCCAAATAAAACTATTGTTGTTTACAGCATGTATTTGCAGAACGAGACGTAGTGAAAATAACAAAAAGAGGCAGTGTTTTCAGACCTTAAATAACGCAAAGAAACCAGTCCATATTCATTTCTAAACACAATATTAATGTTGTAACTTGGTAAAAGTTCACACGTCAGTATTTGGTGGAATAATCCTGCTTTTCACAGTTTTCCAACATTCTCCACCATTACTGTTGGATGACTTTATGCAGCTCCTGGCAGATAAATTTAAGAAGCTCAGACATGTTCGGTGGCTTGTGACCATCCATGTTCCTCCAGAAGTTTTCAAAGTGGGTTCAGGTCTGGAAGTTGGGCTGACCATGACAGGGTCGTCATTTGGTGGTCCGTCATCCACACCTTTATAGGCCTGCTGAGCCCAGGAGCATTGTCCTGACAGAAGAACCAGTCCTCAGAGTTTGGGAACATTGTCAGAACAGAAGTCCAGTAGTTTTCAATAGTTACTTTGGGATTCTAGTTACTTTTGTGGTACTAATAGACATGTTTTTGCCCTTTGTAAGAAGATAGTAAAAGCCACCGTAGTGATTTTTATTACTTCTCCTTCTAAAATAACACATAGATCAGGTGTTTATTCAGTAGAATAAGGTGTCCTTGTGTTGGAATTCAACAGACACAGGAACGGAATGGCTGTCATATATGCAGCCATGGATTTCAGAGGAAATTTCAGTGGAAAATGAACAATGTATTGAGCTGTGAGTGATGTTGACGAGATCCATACTATGATGATAATGACCAGGTCAGAGCTTTTCCTCAACTGCAGGTTTTGTTGGGTGTTCCTGGACTAAGGAAGGACATCCCAATCTCAGGACAATTGCGTATGTGCGGGAGGTGTTGGACTAACAAATCGGATCCATGGAGATCCTAACGTACTAACATCTTGATCCTGATACAAGCACACTGTCAGAGGTCTGGTGGAGTCTAAACTTCTAGTTAGAGTTATTTTTTGTGGAAAAAGGCGGAACCTACACAATGTTAGAGAAGTGGTGTGTATAAGTGTGTGTAGGGACTAACTTGGTTGATAAATAACAGGTTTACTGAGAAAAGTTGGACATCAAACTTTCCTCCAAAGCTTAAGACTCACTGTAAAACCGCAAAACACACAGAATATGTCTGTTACGTTCATTGGCTTAGTACATTTACATGGCATTAAACACTAAATGAATAGAACCAAATTGCTAGCCCGATGCTAACTTAGAGTTTATGTTTGAAAATTCATTCATCCATCTTCTATACCTGCTTTATCCTCACTAGGGTCACGGGGGTCGCATGGAGCCTATCCCAGCT
>JAQQZY010000016.1:28732171-28749199 GCA_030068375.1 Ostorhinchus rueppellii | reverse complement strand
TTATTATTATTATTATTATTATTATTATTATTATTATTATTATTATTATATATTACCCCTCTATCTCATACTAAATTAAATTTATCGGTACAGTTTTGCACATGTGTACAATGGAAAAGTACCTTCATTGAAACCTGTTTTTTTTTTTTTTATTATTTTCCACTTTTGGTCAGCATGTTTTCTTCAGTTATTTCATCTCTGTGCTAAATGTATTCATAATGTGCTTTTGTCACACACAGTTGGATGCAGATGAATACAGATAAAAACCAGAGGAGAAAACAGCAACACATTTGAATCCACGTTTATTTCTTTCTGCAGACCAACTCAAAGCGGTGTCGACTCCTCATTAGTAGATTTAAAAAGCAGCGGTGCAGAGGGTGTTTTTTACTTTGGGTCTTTCAGCTTTAATTGAATTCCATCTGTGCTCGGTTCTTTCCATCCTGCTCTTCAGAACAGATCCAGCTCATTCAGTGGAATACTGTTGTAGAAATGTATTAGTCTAATATATTTCTAATGTAATATGAATAATAGACAAAGTCTCAGCAGTGAAAGACATGAATTAATCATTACTTTGTATTCGTGGTGAAGTCTGCACTCCGCTCAGATTAGTTATAAACAAATCTAATTCATTTTAGCTTTAAAAAATGATCATCGTCAAACAGAACGAGGTGGAAAATATCTGATTATATGTTCTTTATGTGGGTTTAATGTCTTTATGTTCATGTTTATGGTGGTGATGCGGCTCTGTTTATTGTGAGGAAAAGAAGCATGAACACGTGGTTGTTTATGAAATCGCTCCTCACTCATTGCTCCACAGACGCTCAACTGGAAAATAATGTAGAAAAAAACCAGTGATCAGATGAGAAATGATGAAAGTGATTTGACAAGACAAGATGAAACCAGAAAAACAGTTGAAGATAATGACAAAGATGTGATTGAATGGAAACGGTTTAAAGGTGGTGACGTCAGAACAGCGGCTGGAACTTCATTATGATGAAGGTTCAGTGTCAGAACTCAACTTCAACTTTATTCTCAACTGGGTTTTTCTGGCACGAGTTGAGTTAAAGAAACAACTTCAGGTTTTTTCTCCTCCTCTTTGTCTTTTTCTTGTTCTTTTTCCATCTTCTTTTTCATCTCCTTATCTTCTCCCTTTTGTCATCCTCCTTCTCCTTTCTTTTTATCATCATCTTCACCTTCCTCCTCCTCTGCCACTACTTCATCTTTGTCGTCTTCTTCCTCCTTCTTCTTCTGGCCGTCCTCCTCCTTCTGCTCCTTCTTTTTCTCCCTCATCTCCTTCTTCATCTCCTCCTCCTTCATCTTCCTCTTCTTTTTCTTCATCTCCTTTTTGTCATCCTCCTCCTTCCTCTTCATCATCTTCTTCACCCTCTTCCTCCTCCTCCGCCACTACTACTTCTTCTCTGCCACCTTCTTCTCCTTCTCATTCTTCTCCTCCTCCTCCTTCATCTCCTTCATCTTCTCCTCCTCCATCTTCTTCCTCTTCTTTCTCCTCCTCCACTAATTGTTCATCATTTTCTTCCTTATTGTCTCCTTTTTGTCATACTCCTCCTTTTTCATTAGCTCCTCCTCTTCTTTTTTCCACTTCATCATCTTCATCTTTTTTTGTCTCCCTCCTCCACTTCTTCTTCTTCTTCTTTATCTGTGATCTCCTTTTTCCTCTCCTTTTTCTTCCTCATCATCTTCCTCCTCCTACAGTATTACTTTTCTTCTTCTTTTTGATCTTCTTTATGGACTCTTTTTTTTATCGTACTGCTCCTCTTGCTTCTTCTTCGTCTCCATCTTCTCCTGTTCCTCCTCCTCCTTCTTCCTCTTCTTCACCTTTTTTGTGCAACATCATCCTCCTTTTTTCTTGTTCTTCATCTCTCTCTTTATCTTCTCCTTTTTGTCGTCCTCCTTCTCCTCATTACAATTAAGAAACTGTTCCTAATGAATTTCTTCATAAAATAAAATGAAAGTAAAACCACATAACCTTCAGTGATGTTTTCATCCATAGGGTCCTCTGCAGGTTCATCTTGTGGTCGGCTTATATTCCACTTGTTTGTTTTTGTATAAACACATTTGAAGATGCTGGTTGTTATCACTTTGTAGATGGTGGATCTGAACTAGATCTGTGGTTAAATCGCTCTGTGGTCTTGACATCATTGTGTCTTCAGTGTCTGATACCTTGGTAACGCAGCTGCTTCTATATTTGTAGAATCACAAACTTTAACCATCACACCTCATTGAGACACGTGGAATGTATGATGCATAAAGTCTGAAATCCTCAGGGTGCGTTCAAGTGCGGGTTAGGAGGCCAGGAACGTGAACTGAAGTGTGTGTGGTCGGCTGAAATTTGCTGATGGATTTTCAGCAAATGCACAAAAATCCTTAAGGAAATGGATTTTAGGAAATGGGTTCTTCTATGAAATTGGTCCTAAAAACAGGACATGAGGCTCAAAATTCAAACCAGATGTAGATGAATGTTGTGAAGCAGGTTTGGAAGTACTTTGGGTCTATTTAAAAATAAATGTTTACTGAGATAAAAGAGAAACCCACCTTGTTTTTATATTTTTCTACAAAATCTGCATATAACATGGTCAAAAGGACATGAAAATGATGTGCTACTATTTTTTTTTACTATTTTTACAATTTCTCACATGTAAATTTTAGGAACTAATTATTCAAAGCAGAGTGTTTCACAAAAATGACTACTGTTGCAAAGTTGTTCATGATTTCTATACATTTAACTGGGCAGGTTCTGTATGGAATGTGAGTGGACATGATGGGTTACATACAAAACCTGCAATGAGGCTTAAATTTATGAAAAACACACGTGTGGATTAGAAAAACCACTAGGATCGACACATTTAACGGTGTTTTTATTTATAGTCTATAGAAAAGCATTTACATTTAATTTAAAATAATTTCAAAAGGGGGGGGGGCAGCGCCGGTATTTAAATCCGACATTGATATAAATGAGCCACTGGGTCAACGTTCTGTGTGCAGACTTCTACATGACCACAGCACTGAACTGACACTGAACTGAACTGAAGTCACACAGCACACTACTGCCTCTATCTGACGTGTAGCTCCGCCCACCTTCTGCAGCCTTCAGATCAAAGAACACTGTAAACCAACATATAGATTATTTAGAACAATAATTCCTGTTCTATACTGTATACTATTATTAATTTGTCCTTTCTTCCATCAGTTGCCGCAGTACTGAAGTATACTCCATATGTGATAACAGTACTGTGGCAACGAGAGGAGAATAAGTTCATGGAACAGGATCTGTGATTGGCTCTGGTACAAATGCTTACATTTGATTGGCTCTGTGGAAATAGACAAACCCATATTTGGTGCCACAGTACTGTGGCAGCAGATATTGCATTATTTGAATAAAAATTAATTAATTATGGGATGGCTCAGAGCAAAAGCTTAATGTCTTTACATTTATCTGAGGTCATCATTGGGTCCATCCTGGGTGGAAATATGTCTACATTTACCTTTTATTATTGTGTCTAAAAGCTGAAAAAGTGCCAGATACGAAAATGAATTGAGTTTCACGGAAGCACCCAAGTAGCAAATGGGAAAAAATAGCTGCAGAAGTAAAAATGGAATAAAATAAAAGGGCATTAAAGCAAACATCAGAGTAGATGTGATTCAGGATTTGGCAGGATCAGATGCAGAAGACTGGAGTGCATTAAATGTGTTTGCGAAACTAATCTCAGTGATGGTGGTGTCTTGGCAGCTGAAGTCTGGAGTCAGGCAGGTGGGTGGACAGTCCAAGTCCCACATGACACTGATTTGTAAAGTAAATCTACCCCAGTGTGCTCTGTTTTTGTGTCTGCTGTGTATTTACCACTTTAATGAGCATTGATTAGAAGCTGCTTTTAATTAACTGGCAGATGAAAAGTGCTCTGTGGAATCTAATAAAAGTTTCTGGGATCTCCAGGTTCTGCAGCTCAACTCGGACATCCTGCCGCAGTACAAGCAGGAGGCCCCCAAGACCCCCCCTCACATCATCCTGCACTACTGCACCTTCAAGACCACGTGGGACTGGGTGATCCTCATCCTCACCTTCTACACGGCCATCATGGTGCCCTACAACGTGTCCTTCAAGACCAAGCAGAACAACATCGTGTGGCTGGTGCTGGACAGCGTAGTGGACGTAATCTTCCTCGTGGACATCGTCCTCAACTTCCACACCACCTTCGTCGGACCCGGAGGTGAGGTCATCTCTGACCCCAAACTCATCCGCATGAACTACCTGAAGACCTGGTTTGTCATCGACCTGCTGTCCTGCTTACCCTACGACATCATCAACGCCTTCGAGAACGTTGACGAGGTACGTACACCATTCAGTTCAGGGGGGTCAAGCATGTCAAACCTGTGTTTGACCCTGAAAATGACATAAAAGGAAATCCCTGATATCCAGTCCTCTTTATTTATGTAGCTCATTTAACCCTAAGGGCTCTGAGGCTGTTATGACCATTTTTGAGCACTTTTGATTTCGTCTTTACATACTATATAAAAAAATGTTTCCTATACCCATGTTTGGTATCTTTTTTTTCAGCACAACTTCATCTATCTCATTTGCTTACTTTTTTCACGTTAACCTACTATATCAACACAAAAAGACAAAAAGCACAAAAAATATATAAAATCTGATCGGAAAAATGTATATAATGTATTGCATAAATAACACAAAGATGCTTAATGAACCTTTTCAAAGACTTTAAAAGTGAGTATTGGTTCCAAATATTAGGTGTATAAAATAAAAAATGTAATAAATTAAAACTATACTCAAATATTTGACATAAAAGTATATCTTTACACAGGCGTTTTCTCTTCCCCTTGGTCATCCTGGTTTCCACGTCTGGTTCAGGTGGGGGTCATTCTCACTCTTACCTGTAATGCTAATGCAGTCTGTGGATGAGAATCCACAGATTCAGCCAGTTTTTTCCATTTTGAAAGAGGACAAAAAATGACAAAGATATGGTCAGAAATCTACCCCCCACCACCACCACTACTTTATTATCATCATTTTATACATGTTTGTTTGCACCTGGGTTCAAACCATCATATCTCCTGGTGTATTTGCTCCAGCAACATCAAGTAAAAAGTGGAAGAGTCTTTCACGTCCTCACTTTTCAATGCAGTTATCCCCAGTGGTCTACATAATCGACGCTACGACGTGTTGAATATGTCATGGGATTCAGTCAGGGGGCCATGACTCTGGACCCCTAAGAGTTCAACAACAACATTTCCAACTTTCTGCATATCATAAAAACAATGAAACAATTAAAAGAAATACTGAAAACAATTAGTAGGATAAGATACAACACTCTGGCGTGGACCCAAATGCATGAGACATCAAGGATAGTGAGGGAAAAAAGTATCTAATTGGTCAGGCACAAAACAAAAATACAAAATACAAAAACAAGGTAAACAATGGAGGGAGAAAAATGCTCAATGTTTTAACAACAAACGACAAACGAAAGACAGCCTTTCTGTACAAAATACTAACGGGTTCTGTGGCTAAAAAACAAGCAGGTAACATGAACTCGACGGTCTTCACCCTGGAAACATGAACGACGCACTGACAACAAAGGCAGAGAGGAGAAAATATAAGGGAAGTAGGAACGGACATGAAGACGGAGTGTAGACAAGACAGGAAGATGAACACCTTCACCAAAATAAAACCGGAAAAGACAAAACCAAAAACCCCGAAAGAAAGTTAACATAAACACTGGCACATGACATATAACAGTGCTCTTAACAAAACAATAAAAGCAAATAGTTAAAAGTAAGAAAACAAACTAGTTTCGATTTGTGTTTTGTTTTGTTTTTTTAAGCGCAAATTGCAAACTTTCTGTAGGCGATAAGTCATAGGTATCAAGTATGGTTTTTCGGGCTCAATTCAACAAAACTTTAGGGGCTGGTTTCGTGTGTTTACAACATTCCGACTAGAAGTTTTACTCTGAAGAGCATTTTACTTTGAAAGGCAAATTGCAAACACAGATCACTGGCAGAAACTCTTCCTTTTAGT
This sequence comes from Ostorhinchus rueppellii, assembly GCA_030068375.1. Taxonomy (NCBI): domain Eukaryota; kingdom Metazoa; phylum Chordata; class Actinopteri; order Kurtiformes; family Apogonidae; genus Ostorhinchus; species Ostorhinchus rueppellii. The sequence continues at coordinate 28,743,150 of JAQQZY010000016.1, read as the reverse complement.
TCCACCATTTTACTCCTAATCGTCATCATTTTTCTCTCATTTGACTCTAGTTTTGTTGCTGACATTCTCAAAATCCAGCGTCACTCCAGTAAAAGTTCCGATTTTATCATTAGCGCTACCGATTCTTGTCGTGTTGCGGTGTTTTACTCAGATCTACAGTTGGAGATCTCCTTAACTGAGGTATTGTATGTGTTTTGGTGGTGGAGTCGCATTAATCACCCTGACGGAGGATAAATGTTTTCTACACCGGGGTAAAACTAATTCAACGGAGGCTGAATTACACAGACTGAGGGGGGAAATCACACCGTTAATCCAGAATCTGAAACTGATCAAGTATTCAGAACAACCAACCCGAGGATATGATCCGCCAAAACGCTCCTCGAGAACAACGTTGTCTAATTTAGGTGAAAATAGGGACGTTTCTGAAGCTCTTCGTGGTGTCTCAGCCTCTATTTTAAGTCGGAATTTAACGTTTTTTCACTTGAGAATCAACACGTTTTCTTTAATTGTGTAGAATTGGTTGCATCTCTTAAAACCTCCAAGGCTTTGTGGGTGTTTTATCTGGATTGGATTGAAAACTAACGATGCAGGGAGGGCTAAAAAGACGACAACGGTGGTGTTTCATAATAAAAGCAACTCTTATGTCAGGTTTGTCCTTTGGGATCCAGAACGTTCACATCTTCATCCTCTGGTGTGACGTCTCCTGTGGGATGGAGTCGGTTCTTGGCATTCTTCACGCTCATTTACACCCGTCAGATATCGAGGAGTTATATCAGCACGGCCCCAAGTCCATTAGAGGTGATTTTCCACTCGATTTCCCAGCGAATTAATTAGACCTAAGGCTGAGTGGAAGGAGCGATGGACGGAAGGAACCAGAGGAGAACAAAGCATACCTGGAGATGTTGTACTAAAGGAATGAGGAAGGATCGGTCTGTCTGTCGGTCCGTCTGTCCGTCCTTCCTTCCTTCCTTCCATCCTTCCTTCCTTCCATCCATCCTTTTGTCCTTCCCTCCCCCCTCCTTCTGTCCTTTCATCCTTCCATCCTTCCTTCCTTCCTTCATCTTTACTTCCTTTCATCCTTCCTTCCTTTCTTCCATCCATCCTTAATTACTTCCTTCCTTCCTTCTTTCCTTCCTTCCTTCCTTCCTTCCTTCCTTCCTTCCTTTCAGTATAATACAAGGATAACTTATACATAATGATAACTCCTATTTTTCTTTTTGTTGGCGTACCATCATAGTTTCAGGTATTGAGCTATGCAGCCATGTTTTGCACGGCCAATTTTCTAAAAACACAGCCAAAAAAAAAAAACAGTGCATGGCTTGGCCAAATATAAAAATATTTATAGAATTGTTTCTCACCTTGTCAGTTCCTAATTTAGGCTAAATCCAGCGAAATATCGTCTCAAGTACGAAAGTAGCAACTGACGACCGGTTCTGCATTTGGCCAAGAAACACGCAAACAGAAGTTAGATCATGAACTCATAAAAAAAGAAATAAATACTCTCTGTGGCTGTTAAATAATAAAGTTTGTTCTGAAGTTTAAAGTGGTTCATTTAAGTAAGAAAGAAAGAAAGAAAGAGAAACATTCTGAAGGGAAAGGAGAAAAGGATTACATAGAAAAGAAAAATCTCAGATGTTCTCTGCAATTAAAGAGAGGAATGTGAAATTATGCAGAAGGAAAATTAAAGACAGTCATTCACTGGTTGAAAAAAATTCTAATAGAATTAGTTTAAACAGTTTAAAGGAAAAATATAATCATTATTCTAGTTTCTAAGATGATAAGTGTTTGAGGAAGTCCCTGATTATCATTGAAGTAATTATTAGAAAAACTCAGATTAAAGTGGTAACAATGAGTGGAAAATGATATCCATAATGAGAAAAAAAACAACCTGACATTGAGGAGTTTATAAAAACAGAAAAAACCCTGAGATATTTCTACAGTTAGACTGATGAATTTAAAGAAAAAGTCAGTCAATATCAGTCAAACATTTGTAAGAAAACCAACTTTGAACTCAGTAATAATATTAATAACCAAATATTTTTGAGTTTATGATGTCACTGGAAGTCATTTAGTACATTTCCAATAAAGAAAAGAAATGTGGGAAAAAAAACCCATTTTGTTAAGCAAATGGAAACTAATAATGAAACTAATACTTTCATGATCTATTTCCAGAAAGATCAGTTAAAGTTCTCTGAGGCCGTTATGTTCTTTACTAACATGAAAATGACATTTATAGCAAGGAATTATTTTGTAATAATTCCAAATTTCACACTTAACTTTATGTATTTTATTGGATAATATTAAACTCATCTGATCAAATAAATCCACACATTATACAATAAAGAAAACAACTTAATAGTGATGAAATGTCTTCATAACAACCTCAGTAATTAGATAGGGCTCTCCTTATCGTCTCCAACTTGTTGTAAGCATAATGCAAATCGACAAACATCCCATAATAATGTATCGTTTTAATGAGGTAACGTTCATCCTTCCATCCTCCGTTGGTTGGAACATCTTCTGCTCTGATTGCGTGAATGCAGTCCTCCCCACATCCTCATAATATTCACAAGTTAATAATAATATGCGGGCCAGGACTGGCAGTATTGTTGCCATGGTTACCTGCAGTTTAATATATCCTGAGCAGCACAAGTTGAACTTTTCCTCAGAACCACAGTGTGTTTTAGGCGTCCTTATGTAACTTTAATGGGCTCCTTCCATCCAGTCACACGTTAAATATGGGAACATTATAGTGTAGAAGTTTCTCCAACACACGACGGCAGCTGCTCCACTCGTATTAGCGGCTAAAAAAGACCCACTTAGAACATTTTCAGCCCTTCTGTCAGAAAGTCCTGGTTCTGAAGGAGTTAGAGCGATGAGTTCAATGTCATCGGACTCATCTGATAAAAACAGTTAATTGAGCTCAAACAGTTCAGGAGGTTCTGGTCTGCTGCTGCTGCGACTGGTCCACAAGAACTTCATATGAGAACGTTCAGTCCTCCATGTTCTCCGAGCTGATGGTGTGGAACATAAGGTTTGGTTACGAATATAAGGGGACGAAAAAGAGTCTAAATCTGCAAAATAAAATAATTTAGTTTACGGAGGTGAAGTAGTTCTGCAGGTGTTCGTTATTCCACGTTTATAGAGCATTTATGGTTGAATTTTAATTACATTTACTTAATTATTTGTTTGTTTATTAATATTAGTCTCGTTTAGTCTAATTTTAGGTTATTTATAAGGCTAACTAGTTTGAAGTTAACTTTAAATCCATCCATCCATCCATCCATCCATCCATCCATCCGTCTGTCCACCCACCCGTCCATCCATCCGTCCATCCATCCGTCTGTCCACCCACCCGTCCATCCATCCGTCCATCCATCCGTCCATCCATCCGTCTACCCACCTGTCCATCCATCCGTCTGTCCACCCACCCGTCCATCCATCTGTCCATCCATTGACCTCTAAAATAAAAATCCTCATTATGTCTAATCTTATAAAGCCACAAATCTGAGAAAACAAACTTTCACAGAAATTAAAGTCATACATTTACAAGAAAAATATTTGAATATCCTCTGGTATTGTGGAACAAAAAAGAGAAACAAAAGAATTCATAGATTATGAAAAAGAAACTCATTCTTTTAGGAAACAGTTGCAAATTTATGAAAAAATACTGAAGAACAATTAGGATGGAAGGTGAGTTAATACAAAGAGCCACAGAGCTTATATGAAGATGAAGCCTTAACTACTGTTGTGGTGACCTTTAACCTTTCCTGAGTAATTTATCATCATTTAATGTCATATTTCATTCTGCATTGTGTAAATAATGTATTTTCCAAGATTTTATTCACTGATCATATAGATGTTCATCAGAGCTCAGAGTTGTTCCACTGGCAGATTTTTGTTTTTGCTTAACTGAAGATTTTCTTTTTGTTTTTCACATGTATATTTATTGTGTTATGAAACAAAATGACATATAAAGTAGAAGTGATACCCTTTCTTTTTAACAAATGAAAAGATGAACAAAATAACACATACGGCAGTTCAAATGACTTAAAACACAAAAATACTGATAGAAATAATATGAAAATATGCAAACTTGTATAAATAACTGTACACAGAAATAAAATAAATTTAAAAAATATATAAAATAAGTAAAAATAATAAAAATATGATAAAGATCGAGAGGATGTGTTTTAAAAATGAAAAGACATATCTTACTGATATTAATGCTCATCATAAACATAAAAGAAATAGTCAGGGCATGTTCAAATTGTACGTTAGTCACCCAAAGACTGGATAGAGTTAACAAAGGAAAGAAAAGGACCCCAGGTTTTGTTGAAGAGATCAGACTGTCTCCTCAAACTGAATTTCATTTTCTCTAAGTAAAGAAAAGACATTAGGTCTTTCAGCCAAGAGTTAGATGGAGGTTTTGAATCTTTCCAATGAAGTAAAATACGTCTGTGAGCCACAAGGGAAGTGAAAGCAATGATGCTTATTTCTCTACTAGTGAAATAGCCAAGGTCTTCGAGAATTCAAGATTTTCTTTTGCATGAATTTAGCAAAAACAAAACAAAATAAAAATCTGCCAATGAAATAAATGAAAATTATCCCAGTAAGATTTCTTGAAATGAGATTTTCAAGACGTATAAAAATCAGTTCTTATGTCACTGAAAAGCCTCTCTATATGTGATTATGTCTTATTTTAAGAGTGACGACGAATTTGACTAAAAATGATAAAAATACACTTCATAGGATTTATATTTTTGCAGTGAAATAATTTCCCAGAAATACTGAAATTTTGTCCATGTCCAGAAAATATCACAGTGCACTATAAATATCACATGCACTAAATATTAAAATATTTGGCTGCAAGAATAAAATATGCATCAATCTCATAAAAAGTTAACACCCTGTCTGTGGTGTTAACCTATGAGGATAAATGCAGATAAAAAACTAAATCTGAGTAAATTTGAAGGTTATTGTATCAAAACAGAGAAAACTGAAGAAAAAGTGACAATTTTTTTTTTAAGCAGCATTTTGAACTGATCCGAATGACTCTTTACTTTTTAACACTGTTAAAGGCCGAAATCTCTTCTAACTTTGTCCATCTTTAAAAATGTTCAGGCTTTACACAGAATAAAATCATTTTTTGACAGTATAAAATGGATAATTTTCTGGCCAAATTCAATATAAGATGCACAATTTGCATTTGTTTGTAGTTTGTATATAAACTACTATACATGAAATTTGCACTTTTTCTCCACTACATGATACAATTATGTTTTGGAATTAGTGTCCATCGTTTAAAAAATGGTACAAATCTTGAATGTTTTCTTTCTTGTAGTTGTATAATTCCATAAATGCATCAGACATTGCATTTTTGTCGTGAAAATACAGAGTTAAATAGTAAAACATAAACTACAGCAGAGCAGCCACCTCACAGTCAGATTTTTTTCTTTTTCTTTGAGACAAATACGGCTCTTTGGGTTGTAAAGGTTGCCGACCGCTGGGTTAAACTCTTCCACGTTCTGCAGGATTTACAGGTGTTTTTGCGACTCGGGCTGAAGAATCGGACAGTATCGACGCCGTATTTGTGGGCTTGTTGCTCACAGTTGATGCCTCTTTTTGTGAATCGTCTAAGTGCATACTTCATGCCCGATGGCGTTGTGGATCGTTGCGTGTCTGTCTTTGTTCGCTCTGCTCGTTCAGGTGTCCGGCCTCTCGCTGCTGGTCGCTGATAGAGTCGATGGGATCCCACTGGGTAGAGTTTTCTGTCTTTTCAACAGCCGACAGCGGCGAGTCCACAGGAAATCAATGGCACGTAAATTTGCAGCCACTGAAGAGGACACAGCCAGAAGCTCTTCCCCTCTTTGCTAAATTGACGTTTTTGTTGTTGCCTTCCCGTATTAGGAGGCAGAAGAATGGACGGATGCTGACTGAGGACAGTGTGTGGGTGGCTTAAGGTGCAGTGTGAAAGAAAACAGCAGAGATTATTATGGGCTCATTGCAGACTGAATCCCCTCGTTGCCGTCTCTGATGGCTGAGGCGGGAGGGAGGTATTTATAGTTGAGTTTTTAATGCAGGTTTCAAGACGCTGCTGTGCTGTGCCAAGCCGGTGGCGTGCAGGTATTGCCAAATTGTATACCGACACAAATGTAGACGTACGGCAGCTGAGGAGCTTACGAATCATTAGGAAATCCAAAAAACAAACCATCTGTCTGCCAGACTGTGAAACCGTCTCTGCTTTTATGTGGACGTTTAGGTTCAGTTTTTATTTGTGCCTTTAGTGTTTAGTCCTGTTTAACCATTAACCCCATAAGGACAGGCTGCATAGATTTGTTTTTGCAGTAAAAGTGACAGAAACGCCTTTGTTTTAACAATTCTTTTGCACTTTTCTTTTCAGGAAGAACTTAACTTTCAATATCTGACCATTAATTATCATTGTTATATATAATAAATGCTTCAAACAGTGTGTTATAGTAAAAATAAAAAACAACAAAAAAACAAAAATGGACTTGAATTTTTAAAAAATCATATTTACTTTGAAAAACAAAGTAAATGTACATAATAAAACTTTAGGACCCTATTTTACATGTACTCAAACCTTTAGCCTATATTTTTATTTATTTATTTTTTATTCCAGCAATTTAAGCATACACACATAAAGGTACCAAGTCACTAGTCAAGATATAACTCACAGAAAGAAATATTGGATATGCATAGAACCACGTGTACGTGAGAATTCACTACAAAAACCTTGCTAAAATACTGCTATAAATAATAAATATCTTCTGTCTCTCTCTCACTGACTGCACTCTGCTGCTCTCTGCTGTACTATAGACCTCTACTATAATGTGTGTATTGTTAGATATGTTATACGGAAAATGAAAGCTCTAAATGTCAGTCCTGTCCGTTCCACAGGTGACTTTTTTTTTTTCATGTTGGAGAATTTATTTAATTGGTTGTATTTGGGGTGTGAAGGGGATTTTAAGGAATATAGTAGAAAATGCTTCTGGAAAACATGTCCTACCCCACCTTTAGACAACCACCAGAGGGCAACTGAAAGTGAAAAACATTTGCAAAAGTTCTGTTACAATAATAAGAAAAACATGACAGTGGAGGAAGTAGTGATCATGTTCGTGTTGAGAAGAAATGAAAGATAAGGCCGTGCTCTAAAGGCAGTGGTCTTGGTTTGTGTTTGGTTTCTGTGTTGTTTTCCCAAAAAATCAGTTTGTCTCTAAACTACTCCAGATACCTGAGGAATAACATGGAATTTTGACCAAAAATCTGATTTCAAATCTGACATCAGAATATCTCCAGCTGTCACTTTAATGCTAATTTTCCAATCTTGCAGCATCGCCTTTTATTGTCTTTTCACAATCTGGAGATAATGAGCTAAACTGGTCCGATTTAGATAGGGACATTAAACCCAGTGAAGAATAAATCTCAGTGGAGCTGTCGTGGGAGATTCTATCTGCAGGCACTCTGGACATTTTACAATGAGCACTCACCAAAAACACTGATTATGTGGGAGCTCAGTATATTCTAATTACAGCAGCTAAACACAGACTTGCATACAAAGTTGTCAGAGTGATGCTCCTCACTGAACAGCAGCAGAAAAAGGGTTTTAAAGGAGATCCAAACATACTTCTGTCCATATTAGACTGGAAAAAATAACTTCCACTGAACAGAAGAGGCTAAGCTATTTTCACACTATATCACAGGTGTGAAACACGCGGCCTGAGGACCAAATCCAGCCCCCCAAAGGGTCCGATCTGGCCCGTGGGATGAATTTGTGAAAGTTCGCTAAGTTCTCACGCAGCACCTTTTAGTGTCTATGGCAGCACCACGCTGGTGTATTTACGGAAGTTGGGCGTTTTTAAGTGTTGCGTGAGACCTTTGCGCCTATCTAGCGGTGCTTTGCCTGTGATGAGGCCGTAAATAGTTCCAAGTAAATATCTGCCCACGTAATAGCCTCGTTCAATTTTGCATTAGGATCTGTCCTCGTTCTGAACACACGGCTCCCAAGGTATATTTAGAAAAAATGTTGATGTCTCTGTCACTTTTTTTGGAGGACATGCTAACTGACACCGTAAGTTTACAGCAACTGTGCTAAGCTAAAGCTAAAAGTGCTGCTCCCAAATGCAGGACAATGCCTGGAGGGATTTTAACTGTTTTTTTTCACTGTTGTAACTCTGGGGGTGAGCAAGACTGACTTAATTCCATGTTTAGATGTCTTATTTCTTTAAATGGATAGATATCAGCTCTAAAATTAATCTACTATGAGCTCTTTTTGTTGTTTTCATTATATTTATCCAAACAAATGTACCTTTAGTTGGACCAGGCATTAAAACGAACAAGAAACTGAAGAAAACAAGGGTGGAATAATCCTTTTTTCCTCAAATATACAGACCAAGTCTCTGAAACTGCAGGTCTCGTTGGGTTTTTTCGTTCCACAAAAATGCGTCCAGGTTACCAAATCTGGGTGCAGTTCTGTGGGATGTGCTGGAAAAACCAAAGTGATCCAACACGTAGGACTTCACAGATCTGCTGCTGACGTTGGGACCTTCAGAGGTCTAGAGGAGTCCAGGTCTTGGCTCAGAACTCGGTTAGTGGCATAAACAGAACCTACACAGCTGGGCTGCTCGATTATGGAAAAAATCAGTATCATGATTATTTTGGTCAATATTGAAATCACGATTATTCAAATGATTAATTTTGAATTTTACAATGCATTTAATTCAGCATTTCTTTCTCTCTGAAAAAGCACTTTGTTATTGAATCTTTATCCAAAACATTCAAATTGAAAATACATTTTGGCTACAAATATGTACTTTACAGCTGTTTTGCAATGGGATGGACTGTATTGCACATGCACGTCTCTCAGAAATTGTGAAAAGAAAAACGGAAAATAAATAGTTTCAACTCGATTATATGAGTTTTGAGATCGTTTGACAACAAAATCAAAATCATGATCAAAATCCGAAAAATTGCACTGCCCGACTACGCAGTATTATCGGGTTTCTTTAAAAAGCATTAAAAGTCATTAAATAGATTTTGTAAGAATTAAGGCATTAAAAAGCATTAAATTCAATTTCCAGAGGCATTAAAAAATTAAATACACTTGATGGTGAGAAAAAATCGTTGTTATTCATGATTTATTTTGATTCTATAAACATTTAATAATTTGGATCAGAAGTTTAGTGTGACGAATGACAGGCCAAACCCTTTAACTCTGGAATCTCAAACTCATTTTCTTTCAGGGGCCACATTCAGCCCGATTTGAGCTCAAGTGGGCCACACCAGAAAAATAATAACCTATAAATAATGATAACTCCAATTTTTGAAAATACTTACTCTTATAAGCTATCCAAACAAAAAAGATATGAATAACCTGAAAAAACTGAAATTATTATTTTTTTTTTATGTTACTGTAGGTCACATTGGTCCGTATGTGGAACCTGAACTAACATGAGTTCAACAGCCTCGACTGTGGAATTTTTGCACTTTGCAAATTCATCCCATGGGCCAGATTGGAACCTTTGGCCCCTGGGCTGCATGTTTGAGACCTCTGCATTAACTGACTATTGTTTATGGACGATACATGAAGTCACAACACTGATGCTTGGAATACAACGTGCCGTGAGCGGAGGGAATTTCAGCAAATGTGGGAAAAATGGGAAAATACACATTTCAGCAGAAGTGGATGGAGGAGGAACTATTATCGGTTCTTTTTAATAGTAAATGTATTCTTTTAGATGGATGGATAAAGAAACAAATTTCTCTCTATAAACTATTCAGAACCTGTTTAAAGCCTGTGGATGGTAAACTGACATAAAACTATACAAATGTATCTGCAGTTGGACGTGGACACTAAATATGTTTAAAGTGGCATAAAAAAAATTAAATTACATCATCTCCAGATTCAGTCGTACAAATTGAGCCTGAGGTCAGAGGAACTGTATCAAAGCTGTACACAAATATATTTGACATGGAATGTTCCTGTTTGACATTAATAAAAGAAAACTGGCCGAAGGATATGGGCACAAATATTACTGATCATCACTGGTTCAGCATACTTCAAAGAATCCACTCCACTTCTATTTGTGTAAGGCACCGTCTTATTCAGGTTAAATTTGTTCACCCACTTCACATGTGTAAAGTTCAATTTTCCAAAATGAACCCAGGAGTTACCTCTATGTGTGACGGATGTAAACAAACACCTGCTACTGTCTTTCATACTTTTTGGTCGTGTTCAAGTCGAACTCCATTCTGGTCTTAAATATTTGAAGCATAATAGTCACATTGCACTTTATTTATTCACTTATTTAGTTCTTTATCCTATTTCTTTGCTCTGTTTATTAGTAGTGTGTATTGGCAAGAATCTGGCAATACGATACAAATCACAACACTAGGATCACGATACGATATATCATGATACTGTTACAATGGCAATATTTTTGTTTGTTTCTTTTTTTAAGTGATTATTCCCATGAAGAATTGAATTACACCTGAAATCTGCACAAACACTGAACACATTTTTATTTGATCACAACAGGATCTGATACTACATCACTAAATTTTCCTGTTAAAAGTTATATTATGTTTTACAGTCATTAGAGTTTAACATCCTGCTCAAATGTTCATATTCTGTTTGCTCATAACTAACATCATAACATTATTTTTGTGCAATCCCAACATAAGAGGGCGACACGGTGGTGCAGTGGTTAGCACTCGTGCCTCACAACAAGAAGGACCCGGGTTTGATTCCCGGGCGGGACCTTGGGACCTTTCTGTGTTACAGGAGATGATTTGTTTATTATTGCGAGATGACGGGAAGTCATTCCAAAAAGATGGTTACGATCATAAATATGGTGTTTATTTACAATTATATTCATCATCATTATTATTATTATTATTATTATTATATATTACCCCTCTATCTCATACTAAATTTTAAAAAATGATTTGGTTTCCTG
>JAQQZY010000016.1:28675598-28686736 GCA_030068375.1 Ostorhinchus rueppellii | reverse complement strand
GTTCATTTGAAACAAGTTTTTGATAAACTATGAAGTTATTTGTTTTCTTGTTTTCATGACAGGTGGAAGAATACATTTGTTAAGAACCATAAAGTATAACACAGATATTGTTTTTTATTTTAAGTATGCAAAAAAAAGGATAATAATAACAATGGCATTAACAAGCCTGTACACACAGCCAACCACACTTCTAGGAAATAAGACAAAAAAATAAAATCAAATAAATAATTAATGCATGTATACACATAATCATAATGCAAAGAAAAAAATATCTTTTGTAGCTTAACCATCTCTGGGGCTTTTCTGTGACCTCTGACCTCTGGAACAGTCGCTTCCACTTCCTGTCCCCCTTGAACCTCCACAGAACCCGTCGTGCGTGAACTTAATGTAAAAACAGCCACACGTAGTTGGATCACTGCTGCTGTTTAAAGCCTCGCACCGACATGATGTGACTTTGAGTTACTGAACACAAAGTCAGAGCGACAAAGTCAAACCAGAACACACTTGAGTCAGATCACTGCCCTGATGTGGAAACTTTAACAGGAAGTGAAGTGAGTGGGAAACTGTGAGCCGTCAGAGGCGAGTGCTGTCAGTCTGGAAGAGTTTTCCATAAAGCTGCTGCACAGTTTGAGCAAAAGTAACGTTTGGCATCATTTTTGGACCATTTTACCCCTGGATAAATATACTGCAAAATAAACCACAGCTGAAGTGCAATTTTATTTATTTATTTACTTATTTACTTGCATATTTATTCATTTACTTATTTATTTATTTACTTAATTTCTTATTTATTTATTTACTTAATTATTTACTTACTTTCTTATTTACTTAATTTGTTTATTTACTTAATTATTTGCTTTCTTATTTATTTGCTTAATTTGTTTATTTACTCATTTATTTACTTACTTTCTTATTTATTTACTTCATTTGTTTATTTTCGTAATTATTTACTTTCTTATTTATTTATTTATTTACTTATTTTGTTTATTTACTTACTTATTTACTAACTTTCTTATTTATGTACTTGTTTAACAGGGACAGTGCAGTCTAACATATTTGCAGCTGATGTCAGAGTTTCAGGCTCATGCTCACTCTCAGCTCCAGTCCCTGTTGGGCTCTGCCACAACTTTACAATATAATATAAAATATTTTAAAACAATCACAACATATAATTCAATAATCCAGTGTTACATTTATATGAGAAGAGGCACTCACTCACTCACTCACTCACTCACTCACTCACTCAATCACTCGCTCGCTCACTCCCTCCCTCCCTCACTCACTCACTCGCTCGCTCACTCTTCTACACTATATCCACAGATGAGAGCAGTTGTTTGGTCTTGAACAGGTTTTGGTTCTGCTAGTGTTCTGAAACTCTGAGGTGGATTTTATTTGGGATGCTCGTCAGTTCCACACTTTAATTCTCTTACAGCAGAAGGACCACTGTCCCAAAGTTGTCCTATTAAATGGGGTTTTCCACTTTAGCTTTGAGGAGATTCTGGGGACTCTGCTGCTGTTTTGTCTCAACAAACTGACTGAGTTTCATTTTCACTTGTGTGGGCGGTGGTCCGCACCGCTCCTTACCCCTATAGGTTTCTAAATAGGACGTAAAGCGGCCCAGCCCTGGGTAGTTCTAACTCCCACAGTGGCTCTTTGAACAGATCCTCTACCTCCACGGTTCCTGCTGGTATTCTCCGTCTGGGTACGAATCCGCCAGCACCTGGAAAACAGACAGAACTGTGTACGCAGAGGACGGACAGAACTGTGTCTTTAACGTTCCTTTTGTCACTGTCGTTTCTTTAGTTCAGTCTCTACACTGCTGGCATTACTCCTGGGAATGCCACTGCTGGAAGTGGGATCGGTGTGTTTGTATCCGAGTATTTTTACTAGTCCAAGTGCAAGTACTCAGGCTCAGTATCAGACCCAATACCGGTATTGGTATCTGTGCATCCCTAGTTACTTCCCGTGGCTCTACTGGATGCGTTTGCATGCAAATACACACTCGCTGCCATGTGTTGCGTCGTACTGATCGTACAGCCTTTAGAAAAAAGACAAATATTCCAAAGATTAACACGATGAATTTCACAACATTACCCTAGAGTTCATCCATAAATAATTAATATCAGTTGCATCTATTTAACTTGTGCTGTGCAAATCACCCGGGGGTATGGGTTTGTACTGATTCACACACCATTTCCATAATTATTGCCAGTTGTAATCGCGCTCACGGCAAATCTCTTCCCCCGCTCATTCATTATGAAGCCGATCCTCCGATGGCTCCCACTGTGAGGAGCCTCGAAAGGAGCCAATCACTGCTATTTTCATTATAATTTTTTAATTTCTCCTCTTGTAATTTATGCCGGAGTCAGAAGTGTGGAGCCTGCAGTCAGACGGGAGAACGGCGAGGATTGAATCAAGCAGGTGCCAGGCGTGATGGATCGGTCCTCCTTTGGTGTAATTGCTGACAGTGTGGAAAATCAGGCCAAGCTGTGATTATCACGAGGCCCGGAGCACGTGGGTTTTGTTCAACACCGTGTACCTGTGGAGATGGAAAGTCACTCCAGATGACCTGACTTTGAGTCTGCTCCCCAGTGTCAACGCAACCTCCCGTCCTCCCGCCGGACTGAGCGCCACAGCAAAGTCAAATGAAACAAAGAGACAGAGGCTCAATCAATGTCCACGTCTGCTGCAGGCGCCATCTGATGCTCCTGTCCTCATCCAACGTGGACCTGCTGCTTCACGGACGGAGCACCTGCAGGAACAACAGCTCATTCAGCGGCACGGCACCAGGACGCTGGGCTCGTACTGGGTCGGAGTTTGAGGAACCAACTGGAGTTTTCTGTTAATGAACCCTTTCATGCATGAATTATGAAAAGCTGTGTCAGGAGTTTTGTCCTGAGTGTTTTTATTCCTCTTTAGGCATAAAAAAACAAACAATGCCACTGAACAACTTTTATGACCCTGTTTTTCATGGAGGTACAAAAATGTCTCCTCAGCTGGACGCCAAGTGTTTAATATTTCAAGCAAAGAAACATGTATTTAAAACCATCATTTAGGATGTAATGGTTACTGGTAGAACGATAAACCTGTACTGACTGTTAGTATTGTCGATTAAATTCTAATTATCATGAAAACTGGGTTTGATTACCACACTTTGAAAAGTCATAGTACTGCTCATTTCCTGGAGAAGCATCATCCATCTGTCCGTCCGTCCATCCGTCCGTTCGTTTGACAGATTATGTATCTGATACAGAAGTCTATGAAGTCTGTTCACGGTTTTGAGATACTTTGATTTTTCAATTTTTTACACATTTTTGAAACTTTAAAAATGTGTCTTTTCTTCTTATGGTTCATATTTGGTTTATAACATGTAAATGGTTTCAGATATCAGAGGTGGGAAATCCCAGCTCCATAGAGTAAAAGTCCTGTCATGTACGTGCTCCACCTGTTCACTTAACACAGGTGATTTCACTAATTATTCCATCTGCCTGGGTGAGGAGTTGTGTTCATCAAAATGGGCTGGTTCAGTGAGTGGTTGGAACAAATACATGGCAGGACTTTTACTCTGGAGCTGGGATTTTCCACCTCTACCAGATATTAATGTAGTTCCTATTGGTCACTGATAGAAGTCATTTATGGACTTTGATTGAATTCATTGAGTTCTCCAGTGAAAGTCCCGCCCACTTCTAATGGGAAATTGATATCGTGCATGAACACCACAGGCCTGGTAGAGACAGAACCTGACAACCTCACACACTCAGCTGGTATTGATTATTGACCGAACATGCCGGTGAGCTCCAGAGCCAATGGTCCTTGTCTGTTTTTTCTATTTCCGTCCTAAAATAGCTCTTTAGATATATCAGAGGTTGCTGACTCATGCTTTAAAGCCAACTCATTTTAGTTCCACATACAGCCTTATATGGTATAAAGTGGGCCGGACCAATGGAATAATGTAAATAATAGTATAAGAAGTGTTGAGGGGAAAAAAGTAAAATTCTGTAATAAAAACTACAAATTGTACTTGAACAGAACACGAACAAATATGAACAACTTAGAGATCACAGTGGATCTACAAATACACAAAACATTAAATAACCGACAGAATATGATTTAAAAACTCACTACTTTGAAGAGATTTCAGGTTATTCGCATTTTTTTTTTTTTAATAAAAGGCTAGTGAGTAAATGTAAACATCTACTTTTTTTTCACATTAAAACAAAAGGAAAACTGAGTAGTTTCCATTATTTATAGGTTATTATGTTAGTATTTTCCTGGTCTGATCCACTTTAGATTGAATTGACCTAAAATGATTTGAACTTTCTTGATTCTTCATATCTTCAGTGAAATTTTTACATTTCACAAATTCATCCCAGGGGCCGGATTGAACCCTTTGGGGGGCTGGATTTGGCCCTTGGGCCTCATGTTTGACCCCTGTGCTTTAAAGGTTTAATATCCGGTCATGTTGGGCCTAGGTCCTGTCGGCCGCATCCCTGACCCCCTGTATGCTGCTGTACGACACCAATATTGAGCGGTCATTCTTCGGTCAACAGTCCAGAGCTGTGGAGGTGAAGCTTCTCCCTCCTCATAAAAACAGCCCATTGTTTACCCGGTGCTGGCGGTTTGAGGCGAGTGGTCCTCCATGACTTCATTACTCCGGTTCTCGGCCCTCTGGGATCACCGCCTGGCCCCTGACGGCCTTGTTACCTCCACCAGCGAAGCCCTCGGAGCAGTCTTATTGGTGCCGCGTTTTAATTCAGTCCCATTAGTCTTCTTCAAAACATGTTGCTTCTGTCAGATGCAAAACACACGTGGAAATAAGACAGGACAGTATTGTTTTGTATTGTTTGTTTTCAGGTGTTTTTCTCATTAAACTTGGTGAAACAGCAGAATAAGTGGAAGGATAATCCCTTAGTTTGTCAGGTTTGTGCCAATCATCAAGCTTTGCACCTCATGTTCATTATCCTGCTCGGTCTGCGCACAGTTTGCTGGAGCCGAAAGATTTTAAGCTTCCTTTTTCTACCTTTCAGAAAAGCATTGGCTGTCATCCGTTGTTAGAGTCTGAAAAACAGATTACAAACCCCCGGAAGACAGATAACGCTTAAGACTCAGCAAGAAAACTCCGATGGGTTTGATCAGCGTTTCCAGTTTTATTCTAATTTAATTTTGTCTGAGATGAGTTTTCATATCGGGGCTGTGAGACGTAGGAGGCGATCTGCACAGAGGAGTGGAGGAACGGGCTTTTATTGATGCCAATTTGGACTGAACAAATTGCCTTAAGAGGACAGGCCTGGGTCAAAACGTCACATGGGAGAAGCTCACAGTTCTATTTTTCACTTCATCGATGTTCTCGGCGGAGCCTGACCTACTGGGGCTAATATGTGGACACAGCTGCTTTATCTCTGCATGCTTCTGTTTATTATGCTTTTTTTCCTGGCAATTACCTGAGTAAGCCCAGTGGGAAAGGAAAAGGAGAAAGAAATCTGCGTTGTAGTTAACATGTTTTACCTCGACTGTAGGTTTTTACAACATGTGCAGTGGAGATGCAGTAACTGGATCTGAATCTGAATGTAAACAGGAAGAAAACTGCTTTAATTTCCTGGAGAATTGAGCCAAACAGACTGGTTTATTATGTATTTCTGCAAAAGCATCACAAGTGTCAGCACACATTTTACTTGATACCTATGATTCAGGTCTCAGCAGCTTAAACACACCAAGAGAATAGATTCTTGTTGGTTAATTATCATCATGCAAATGCATCAGTCGATTAGATACCACACCTTTACCCTCAAAGACTGAAACAGCCGCCAGCAACCGAAGCATGTAGTGATATAAAATGTTTAACAATGTTGAACCGTTCATGCTCATTTCAATGTTTCACCTGCATTTCTGTTTGCATTATCCATTCCTGATTGTTTAAAGTAGTGATATTTAACTTTTTCCTCTGCCAAGGAGGTTATGTTTTTGCCAGGGTTTGTTTGTTTTGTTGTTTGTTTGTTTGTTTGTTAGCAACATAACTCAAAACGTTAAGGATAGATTTTGATGATATTTTCAGGATATGTCCGCTCTGGGTCAAAGAGGAGATGATTACATTTTGGAGGCAATCCAGGTCACCGTTTGGATCCAGGAATTTTTTAAAGGTTTCTTTATCATTGCGAGATAGGGCATGGTGGCACAGAGTTGAATATGAGATCTTTCAGTGCCATCTAGTGGAGGAAAGTACAAACACTACCTTGGTGGAGTTCTGCGCTCTCCAAGTGCTCTTCTAGTTTTAAATGGAACTCTTCATTTTCAAACATGTCCCTGTGGTCTCCATAAACTGTAAATGCTCTGCTTGGCTCTGAATTCTTCATTCATTCAACTCCACAGGTCCATGTTCAATCCTATTTCTGAGTAATGACGCTAGAAAGGTGGTTTGTAGCGCTGGCCCTTTAAATGCACACGAGACACCTTAGGCCCCGCCCCCTCCAGGTTCTTGGCTGTGCTTCTCTGTCCCGTTAAACAAACAATTGAACATTTGAGGTAATGGGCTCCAAGTTTGGACATATTTTCAGTTTTTACTCCAACCGCTGCTGCTGACGAACAATAGTGTGGAGCTGGAGAAACGTTAGTGTCAAGTCTGGACCTTATATGTGCAAATGTGGGGACGGAACTAGTTCTAGAGCACACCAATGAATTCAAACAGTTTGGACAAATCCACTGGATTTATGTCCAAATGAATATACATCTTTTTGATTTGTGGATAAAGCAACAAATTTACCTCCATACTTTTATACATAAATAAGAAGAAATATCCAAAATGCTATAAAGCGTGGAAGTGCTTAAAAAGGAAAATAAATAAATAATCTGAGTTTATATTAATACAGAGACAGACAGATATATATGGGGGAGACAAATGGATGTACATTGAGCTGTTACAGAAAAAACAAATCTCCATGACAACAGGAAAGTTCCAGATGTAGGTTAAGATGAAAGGCCAGAAACAACCTGAACCATCCTTGTTTATCAGACAATAAAACAGAACAGGAGCAGAACATACGGATCACAAACCATCGTCCTGATGAAACAGCATCGTACTCACAGTTTGTCGGAGAAGAGAAGACCTTGTTCTGTTTTTTTAATCTATTATCAGTATAAATACAGCATCTAATTATGTTTCTGGAACTCATCCACAGGTGAGTCAAAACTGAACCTGAGATTCACTACATGGACAAAAGTATTGGGACACGTTGGATTCAGGTGTTTCTTTTCTAACAGGGGTCTGGGATACAAACCAAGAACGACAAATGACAGAACAGAGTTTTATATTGCGATAAATGCGGGTCATCCAATATCGGGAAGGTTGGCGGTTTGAATCCCGCTCTCTCCAAGTCAGTCCGTTGTGTCCTTGGGCAAGACACTTCACCCTCCCTGCCTCCAGTGTTACTTATACTGGTGTATGAATGTTTGGTGGTGGTCGGAGGGGCCGTAGGTGCGAAATGGCAGCCACGCTTCCGCCACCAGTAGAGGGAGAATGTGAGAGTGAATGAATAATGGATCAATAATGTAAAGCTCTTTGAGAAGGCGCCTTGAGTGAGTTGTAAAGCGCAATAAAAGTCGAATCCATTATTATTATTATTATTATTATTATTATTATTATTATTATTATTATTATTATTATTAATGTCATTAGAAAAGAAACACCTGAGTTCAACGTGTCCCAATACTTTTGTCCATGTGGTGTATTTTTGTTTCTGTTTGCTTACAAATGTCAGATATACGCTTACAAAATTCCATCCAACCTAACGTGGTGGCCTAAGAAACTCGAACACATTAGCATTCAGGCTCAGCTCTGTCTGATTTCACACCTGATGGAGATGGACATCTGAAAAATACAAATACATTATCTCTACCCTCAGGTGGAAGAAAAAAAAATGTTAAAAGATCTATAGAGAGACATCAGCCACTTGGTGAACACCTGCCGGAGCCGGAGACAGATCACCTCCCTCTGTCTTTTAATCACAGCCATAAATCAGAATTAAAATAAGTCAGCGATGGTCGAGAGTGTGGTTATAGGTGGGTTTTACGGAAACGCAGTGGGTTTATTAAAGCAAAGATCATCAGTGAGGAGACGTAGTGGAAGGATGAGTTTTATATGGGATAGAAAAGTACATATACAGTCACAAAAAAACTTATTAGACCATCCAAAGTCATCAAAAACAGTAGTTCTATAATCCAGTCCTAACTCCTGTGTGTGTCATGTGACTAAAGCAGAAAACATGGAATGTGTAAAAGCACTGTTTTTACCACAGATACTGATGGAAGAACTGAAGTGAGTGTGGTTTTTATCCAGGAAACATGTTCAATGGATAGATCAGCTGTTAAACTAAACTAGTATGAGCTGTTTTTATAGTTACCTACGCCAAGGAGGTTTTGTTTTTGCCGACGTTTATTTGTTTATTTGTGTTTGTGTGTGTGTGTGTGTGTGTGTGTTTCTTTCTTAGCAACTTTACAGAAAAACTACTGGACGGATTTTCTTGAAAATTATCACCAGTGATAGAGAATCACCCAAGGATGTTCCCATTAACTTTTGGTCATGATCCAGATAAATCTCTGGATCCAGGATTTTTTTTGAAAATCCGGATAATCCCTATGTCTCATCATTGTGTAACATTTAAAAAATCATATCTCTGTCAATATTCAGCCGATTGAGTCGTGCCTTTGTGAGATGATAGAGGGTCACACCTGTTATCATGTGGTACATCATGACGTCAATATCGCTAGCGGTTTTGACATCATGACGTCATAACCTTGGCGGAGGTTAGCGCTCACTGAGCACTCTTGTTATGATTATATTTGTCCAAACAAATGTACCTTTAGTTGGACCAGGCATTAAAATGAAAAAGAAACTGAAGAAAACAAGGGTGGAATAAAATTTTTTGCAACTATTTGTCCAAAATGGTTATATTTCAGGAAACTGGAAAAACAATGTACATTACAAATAAATGACTGGAGCTCACAGATGTCGTCAAAAGCTGTTTTCAACACTTTTCATTGGTTAAATGTTGCCAATGCTGACGAATAAAAAAAAAAAAAGACCAAAAATGGACTTCTGAGGTTTCCACCCAACAGTGACAATATGTAACTTGTAATGGTCCATATTTTGATGGTTTATAACATGTTAATAATTATAGATATCAATATACAGTAGCAGAAAAAATAATTAGACTATCCAAAGTCATCAGAAACAATAGTTCTATAATCCAGTCCTAACTCCTGTGTGTGTCATGTGACTAAAACAGACAGAAAAGAAAACATGGAATGAAGAAAAGCTCTGTTTTTGTCACAGATACTGATGGAAGAACTGAAGTGAGTGTGGTTCTTATCAAGGAAACATGTTCAATGGATAGAAATCAGCTGTTAAACTGAACTACTATGAACTGTTTTTGTTGTTCTCATTATATTTGTCCAAACAAATGGACCTTTAGTTGGACCAGACATAAAAATGAACAAGAAACTGAAGAAAACAAAGGCTGGGTTAAGAAGTTTTTCCACGACTAGGACTAGTAAAAAGTAAAACAAAAGCAGAAGACTGTAAAATCAACATGAAGATTATAAACATGACCTTCCCTAGGTCATATCCATGTGTTCCTTTCATAAATTATGTCTCTGAGCATTTGATTCAGTGTCTTTTTCTGGTGTAGGTTTTCCAATCAAACCTTCCACCGGAGCTTATGGCTGACTCATGTTGCAAAAAGCTTGTTGTCCACAAAAGTTCGTTTTCTCAGTTTATTACAAAAATTAAAGTCAAATACACAAAAATTACACTGTCCAGGTTTCTGTCCACTCAGGTTCTAAATAAACAAACTTATACTGAACACCACCACGTTTTAAACACGGTCAGAAAAAACGTGCGCTCCGCTCAGCTCCAAAGTTCCGCCCACACCCAGGCACACCACACCCCCCAGCTTCCCGGAACCTGTCAAACCCAGACCCTCCCCTCTTTATACCCATCAACTACTCAATACATTCATATGAAACAACCAGGCTAATAAATCCCCAATTAACAGCAGAAATGACACTTACCAATTACAATCAGCTTATTAACTGCACAAACTTTACATACGGCACCTACATCTGTCTTTCCTACATTGTTGTAGAAAAGATGACAATATTTTCAAATGTGACACATTTAATGGTTTTTGTGTCTGATAGAATTAATAATACTGGTTTGGATTTTTTTTTATTTTTTAAGCTCACATTTTACTTTCAAGAAGCAGAAAATGGCACCTTTTTGTAAGTTGTCTCAATGAAAGTATGGTAATAATGATCCAAAATGGTGTGAACTTTTCTTTTTTCATATTACCTTCATAAAGTGAGTAACCAGCAGTACTAGAACTGGGTCTGTCAAATATAATGCATTAACACAGATTAATCCACCATCGTGATTAATCCATTAAAACTTTTAACTCCATTAATTCATCTGCAGAATGACTCTGAACGTCTGCCACCGTGTTTGGGTCAGTTTGCCCCAGTCGAGCTAGTGTTAACGCACATGAACAAATGTTCAGCTGGTCCGGTAGTGACAGGCACCAGAACCAGCCCATAAAGATGGAAGGCACCAAACAGTACACTGGTCCTGTGGATGGAAATATGAAGAATAAAAACAAACGAACAAACAGTATAGCAATAACAATATATAATATAGATTAAAAAATGAATATTTCATCGTGATTAATCCAAATTAATCCTCACCAACCCTGTGATTAATCTGATTAAACTGTTTTATCATTTGACAGCATTAATCAGAATATGTTCAACTGTGAGGAAAAAATCAGATTCGCTGTATATGTGGATGAATGTTGAGTGGTGGGAGGGGCTGTTGGTGTGAATTGGCAGCCACGCCTCCATCAGTGGATACAGATGTAGTTTAACACCACCAGAGTGTGAATGAAGAATGGATCCACTGTACACGAGTATGTGTTGATGGAAAAGCACTGTATAAATGTAATGCATTATTATTATTATTTTACTATTATTATCTTTATGATGATGATTATTATCATTATCATCATCATTGTTATCATTATTATTATTATTATTATTATTATTATTATTTTTATTATTATTATTATTATTATTATTATTATTATTATTATTAT
>JAQQZY010000016.1:28604905-28620679 GCA_030068375.1 Ostorhinchus rueppellii | reverse complement strand
TGTCTTTGGATTGTGGGAGGAAACCGGAGTACCCGGAGAAAACCCACGCAGACACGGGGAGAACATGCAAACTCCTTCCTTGAAACTTGCCACATATATAGAGGCAGTTGTTATAACATCAGCACATGCATAGACATGATGACATGAGCTGGATCGATGCCAAAACAAGATATAATATGTGTGAGGGGCGGGGCTTGTGCCTGGAAACACTTTTTAACATCAGTTTTTGTCCAAACGAAGGTCCATGACAACACTGAAAACAGGTTTGGCCCACGACCCACCACTTGAGAATCCCTAGTTGCTTTTCCATTAAACTTGTGCACAAAACTTTATTGATATTTACTAAATGTTGAAAAATAGAAGTGCGGAATGTCGGTTTTTCCATTAAATCACAAATGCGATGCTTAGTTTATTTATTATCACAGATGATACGAGAAGTCATTTCATAAACACGGTGACAAACATAAATATGGTGTTTATTACCTCCGCCAAGGACTTTATGTTTTTGCTGGGGTTTATCTGTTTGTTTGTTCGTGTTCAAAATAACTTGAAAAGTTCCAAATGGATTGGGATGAAATTTTCAGGAATTGTTGGAAACGGGACGAGCAACAAGTGATAAAATTTTGATGGTGATCCAGATCACTGTCTGGAGCCAGGAATTTTTAAAAATGTATCATTGGGAGATAGGGCATGACGGCACTGATCTGCATATGAGGTCATTCAGTGCCATCTAGTGGAGGAAAGTATAAACACTACCTTAGAAAAAGGACAAACACTACCTTGGTGGAGGTCTGTGCTGTCCGAGTGCTTTTAGTTTACACATATATTCATTATTATTCTATATTAGCCTCTATCTGCTACTAAATTATTAAATTATTCAGTTTCCTGGTGTGTCCTCACATACCACACCATGTTTCTGTTCAAACTCTTCTTCTCTTGTTCTAACATCTGTCATTATCCAGGGTTTTTTTTTTTTTATTATTATTTTATTTACATGACTCTATTTGTGAAAAAAGCTCTTTCCATTGCAGTTTTCTGTAATCTACCAATTTCACAACGCCTGAAAAACTTCCTCTTGCCAGCACAAAAACTTTTAATCAATAAACAAGAGTTTGGCTGAAATTGTTGTTTTTCCATTAGATACATTTTTGTGCACGAGTTCTATTTGTGAGATTTGAGGGTCAGTGGAAAAGTGTGTACTGTTGCGTCTCCACTGACCTCAGGACTTTGGTGCCATTTGTCGAAAACCTTGCAGCGTCCATCTTTGAGGTCAGTTTCAGTGCAGTTTCTCTCCTTCAGATCCGTTTCACTCCAGAACATTATTTCACACACTTCCTTCAGTCAGAGTTGAGTATTTTCTTCATTTTCTCCCTCATTAAATCCTGTTTTTCCTTTTGTTTTCATCGTCCTCCTCTGTCTCGTCCGTCGCATTGTTTATTTTAACTAAGCTTTGAATGTGTTTTCTCGTGTTCTTTACCTGCTTTCCTTCCATTTTCATTCTCATTGAGTTTTTAATTTTTTTTTGTTTGTTTTTCTTTTCATCTTTTTCATCTTCTCCATTAACTCTAATAACCCTCGGATGGATTCAACGCCTCTATCCCCTAATTTTAATTTTATTTTTTTTGTTTTGTTTTTTTCATTTCAGACTAAAGTTAAGTAGAAACGCAGAGTCAGAGCGTCCGATCGTCTGACCTCTTTCCTTCACACATCCTTTTCTCTACATTTCTCTCATAACAAGGCTGTTTATTCGTCCTCATGTTGTTTTTTTCTCTCTCGGCTCAATAGGTCTTTTCTCAGCGTGCCTCCAACACAATAAATTATCCATGGTCTGTGGTAGCCTCATTATGTCCTTCTGCCACTTCCTGCTGTCGTCTCTCTTTGTGTCTCTTCAGCTCATGGGTTATTAATTATTATTTACTGATGACCACATATGTGTTAAAACAACCTGTGAACATGTGCACGCTGGAAATCTTCTAACATTTAAGTTGCTTTTGTTTTTCTTTTACATCTGGAGCTCATTATTGCCCAGACGTTGTGTTTTTTAGTAAAACAGAGTCTTATGAATTAATTCTCCAGGATGTTTTATCAGTTGTATAAGTCCACTCTTACATCATTTTTAATCATTTATGCTTCATTTTATTATGGATGTACATGATTTAAATGTATGTTTTTCCAGATTTACCCATAAATAATATAAATCTGTGAACACTAACTGGTCATAATTACAAAAAAGTACAGTGTTTTGGATTATTTTGAAGAAAATAAAAGGTACTGGCTTAAGTCAAGGCAGGAAAAACAGCAGAATTCTAGGATTTTTTTTTTTAATTAAATATTTGCTCCTATTAATGAATTTTTAACTGAACTGATGAAATATATGAACAACATATAATTTTTTCAGTTTCATTTAAGTGTTGGTTTATATAAAAATCCACTTTAATGTCATTTTTAATCATTTATGTTTCATTTTATTGTGAATTTACTCAATTTAAACATATGTTCATCCAGATTTACCCGTAAATCATATAAATCTGTGAACACTAACTGGTCACAATTACAAAAAAGCACCATGTTTTAGATTATTTTGAAGAAAATAAGAGATACGTCAAGGCAGGAAAAAAGCAGAATTCTAGAATTTTTTATTCAATATTTGTTCCTACTAATGAATTTTTAACTGAACTGATCAAATATATGAACAAAATATATTTTTCAGCTTCATTTAAGTGTTGGCTTATATAAAAAAACACTTTAGTGTCATTTTTAATCATTTATGTTTCATTTTATTGTGAATTTACTCAATTTAAACATATGTTCATCCAGATTTACCCATAAATAAAATAAATCTGTGTTTGTATCTACACTCTCCTTCAGAATCACATTGATTGATCCAGTCTTGGCTCCACATCTTCACAAATAGCCGATACGTAGTTAAATAAAACACACACATGCACTGATCGATGGTGTGTATTGGAAATGATCTAAATGCAGCTGCAGACGTCAGTCAATGTCTCAAAGAGCCGATTGCGAATGGTTTATGGCCACAGTCTGCACTTTATCCTGTCTAGACCTTCTAAAGAGCGTGTTGGTCATGTTTTTATACATGATGCAACAGATTATTAGATGATCTGAGTGAAATATGACAGTTTGAACTAGAGGGTTTGGTTAAAAAAAAAAAAAAAAGTAGGTAAAATACCTCCATAAACAGGCTGTGAATGAGCTTTTCTTTTATTTTAGGGTTGTTTTAGTCTTTGGTTGAGCCTCCAAATAACTGCAGAGACCATTTGTTTCATGTTCTCTGAGGTAACACTATCCAGACCAATCCCATCCACTTATGTGACAGGGGTTTGTCAGGTGGCACCGTTATGAACCACATTTTTTAACCCTTAAAGACCCAAACGTCCACCTTTAACCTAAACCATCTACTGATCTAAACTGTTTAACTCCTGTTGATCCATTAATCCTATCAATACATATGAATAACTGGTGTAAAATACAGTTCTTCATCTTTTCATGGTCATCAGATATGACCCATTTGGACGTTCAGAGGCTCTGTAGTTACCGTGGAAACACCGTCATCTTCTACAACATTGATTCCCCAGTGAAACCCATGGAGTTGGATCAGTGACAGTGGATAAAATGAACAAAAATGAGTAGAAAAATAATAAAAAATGTCAAAAAATGTGAAAAGGATGTACTAAAATGAAGTAAAAAAGAATACAACAAGCAATGAAATGAACAAAAACCACCAAAGGATTGAACAAAATGAATAATAAATCAAAGAAGATAAGCAACAACGTGAACAAAATTGAAGAAAGAAAAAAGTACAAAAACAAGTCAAATGAAAAACATTGATTCACCAGTAAAACCCGTGGAGCTGGATCAGTGGCAGTGGATGGACACGCTGGGATTATGTTCAGTTCGTGACAGATTGGACTGAAAAAAATCACAAACAAAAAGGAAAAATTGGAAGGATTGTTTGAGTGATGACATGATAATAAAAATATCTGAAACAAAACGTTGAGCTTAAACGGTTTCTTTTGGACGCTTGTCATTGTATTCATTAGCCAGAAAACTGTTCAGACAGAGGGAAGTTTGCTTATTTTACTGGTTTATTTTCTTCTTTTTATGGGACAATAAAATAAATCCTGCATAAACACTGTGAGGCTGAAGCTCCTGCAGTTCCACCTCAGTCTGTGGAGTAGAACAGAGTCGTACTGTAACTAAACGCTGCTCCTCAGGTGTAAAGCAGCCGCACAGAGGGAAAACGCAGACAGCGGGGAGATAAAATTAGAGTCGGAGAGGACAGAGCGAAGGAGAACGAGGAGGCGTGAGGTGGAATAGTGCTGAGGGAAGCAGATCACTATCCAGTCCTGATTGTCTGAGTGACAGGGGGAGCTCAGGCCGACACACACTCAGCTCCAGGTCCCACTGGCCCTTCACGGCTCCCACTACAAGTTGTTTATCTTCATCATGGCGGCGCTTGAGCAGCTGTCACACGTCCTGCGAACAAAAGCACTAACGGAGCTCCGTCCACATGAGGGAGCGGCCAAGTTGAGCAGAAAAAGAAGTCCGCACAATGACCAGAGAGTGAGTGTGGAGGATTCAAACAGCTGGAAACCAAGGCAACGTAAAGGAAGGTTTAGGTTTAACTGGTGTAACTGGTTTAACCATGAACCAAAACTATCGACCAGTTTAACCCATACAGACCCAAACAATCACCATGAACCAACACCATGGACTGGTTTGACTCATACAGACCCAGTCATCATTACACTGCAAAAAAAGATGTGTGTAAAAACAAGATAAAAACACTAAATCTGAGGAAAAAGGAAGTAAAACCAGGTGAAACATCTGTCCATGCAGCAAGAGAACTTCACTGGACAAGATTGTAGAATTAAATTAAGGTTTTGAAATGTAGAAATAAACATGTCTACAGATGTACGAACATTTAAAATAAGAAATTAACTCTTAAAACAAGATCAGTTATCTAACACTTCTGAATGTAAGTTGTTGTTTTGGTTTTTTGTTTTTTTTTTTTTTAATCTTGGTAAGAACCAAATAATTTTCAGTAACTAAAGCCATGGACTGGTTTAACCCATAAAGACTCAAAGCTACATTTGTTCCAGTTCCCAAATTAGATTTTTCTTTACTTTAACTTTTCTTAAGTGACTTATCACCATTTATTATAATTATAATATTATGCATTGTATTTTGTGCTTTTTTTTGTGATAATTATGTATTTTCCTGTATTTAATTCACTGATCATGGAGATTTTCATAAAAACTGAGATTAAAATTGAGGATTATTATATCAAAACGGAGAAAAGTGGAGAAAAAGTGACTTTGAACATAAACCCAGTGTCCATCCACTGGCATTGATCCAACTCCATGGGTTTTACTGGTGAATCAATGTTGTAGAAGAGGACAGTGTTTCCATGGTAACTACGGAGCCTCTGAATGTCCAAATGGGTCGTATCTGATGACCATGAACAGATGAAGAACTGTATTTTACACCAGTTATTTCCATGTTTTAATAGGATTAGTGGATCAACAGTTATTACACAGTTTAGATCAGTGGATGGTTTGTGTCACCAGTGGGTTTTTAGGTCTTTGAGGGTTATTGTTTTTTTTTTTTACTTTTTTACTGATATTTGTTACTTGTCTTTAATTCTTTGCACTGAACCTGAGGGCTACTTTGAGTTTGTACACATTAGTAATTCTATAATTACTGTGAATAAAATACATTTAGTGGCTTCTGCATCTTCCAACATTAGCATCAATTAAAACAAATAGACATTTTCTTTTTTTTCTTACAGTTCTACAAAACTGAAAACTTTTGATGCATAGGGACTAGAGTTGGAAATTGGTGGGAAATTTCCAGAATTTTTGGGAAACTTTCTATGTGAATTATGAAAATTTATGGGAATTATTGGGAATTAACTGAAAATGTGGGGTAATTTAAACAAACTGTATCATATACAAACATAAATGTAAATATTTTTGTTTTGTCAGAAGCAAACATCCATGTAAAATGATACAATTAAAAAACATGACATTTCAACAGATTTATTTGAGTAGAACTTTAGTTTTGATTCTTGAACAATGAACAATCAATTATTTTAATGAACAACAAAAACATGTCAGTAATACCATTAGATCAAATATATTTACCCCATAATATTATTTTAAAACTTATTTGACTTTCTCTAATCCACAGGTTGAACAGTGTGGCTTCAATAGTCTGGTGCTTTGGGCTCTGAAGTGTGGCCTCCAGGGTTTAAACAATCATCTGTGCATGTGATGGAGGCGTGCACAGTGCATGCAGGGGGCGTGGCCTCAGTAGCCCTGCAGTAAGCAGTGCTGTGTGCATCTGATTGAGGCCTGTACGTGCATTAAATGTGGTTGTTTTAGCCAAGATTATGCTACAATATATTTTCCCAAAATATATTTAAGTTCCCTGTTGAGGGCCAACCTTCAATTTTGTAAATTTCCTTTTTATTCCCATAAATTCCCATTAATTCCCATAGATAATAATAATAGTGGATTAGATTTTTATAGTGCTTTTCAAGTCACGCAAAGCGCTTTACATTGTTGATCCATTATTCATTCACTCTCACATTCTCCCTCTGGTGGTGGTAAACTACATTTGTATCCTGGGGCAGACTGACGGAAGCGTGGCTGCCATTTCGCACCTACAGCCCCTCCGACCACCACCGAACATTCATACACCAATGTGAGTGGCACTGGAGGCAAGGAGGGTGAAGTGTCTTGCCCAAGGACACAACGAACTGACTTAGAGAGAGTGGGATTCAAACTGCCAACCCTTCGGATATTGGACGACCCACTCTACCACCTGAGCCATAGCTGCCTCATAAATTCCTGTTAATTCCCATGGAAAGTTTCCAACTTAGAAAATTCTGGAAATTTTGCAACCCTACTAGTGACACAGCTATGTTCTGTATTTCTGTCATTTGTATATTTTCCATTTTCTTTTCGTGAACTCGAGGCTTGTTGAAGTATTGATGGCGCTGAATCCGTCCACCAGTGGAACAGTGGGATCACCAACAGTAAAACCAGTTCCCTTTGTCTGCATTTTTAAGTGAATATATGAATAAAAGGGCAAGCATTTTTCACACTCATGCTCCACAAAGTTTTCAAGTCTACTAAACTTGTGCATGTATTGTGTTTTTGTACCAGCTCAGCTTTTCTTCACGTCAGAACACAAAGTGAAAAATGACCGGAGCTGCTTTTCATTTGTTGAATATGCACATGTTGATTAGTGGCTTCTATTGTTTGTGAGCCTTGTCTTGGCTTCTCCTGCAGAATAAAAACACTCCCGGCTGCAGCAGTGCAACATAATTTGCATCAGTTTGTCCACAGTGTGCATGTGTTGGTGTCACTGCGGAGAAGATACCGACCACAGAAACACTGATGTGAAGCTTCAGTCTGCAGCTTCTCACATGAACCTTTAAAGCAACTGAACCAAGAAATGAGATGAATCTGTTTAGAATAAACAGACGATGATGTACGGTGGATTACAGGATGAGTTCAGGGATGTATGAGGTGTGGATCTGGAGCTGGTGTTACTGACGACTCATAGAAGGTTAGAAACAGGAAAACATCATGTATAAGAAGTAAATAATACTAAAGAATATACCATGGACGGATGAATAACTGGGTGGATGGATGAATGGACAGCTTGATTTGGGGGCTTTTATATATTTATTTATTATTTTGTTTTATTGATTTTTAAAGGGGTGCCAGCCAGGTCTCTCTCCTGACATGTGAGATGTTTAGTTTGTCTCGTAAATGCTCTCTTTTTTAGTCAGTTTTTGTCTGTTTAATGCCCTTCAAACACACACACAAAGGATGAAAGTCTAAAATTAACCAACACCCTACACATTAAACGATACAAAAGAAATTACACATTTCAACCAAACTCAAATTCAAAATCATATATTGAACTCTTATTAAGAACACAAATATACAACCCCCTCCCCCCCAAAGTCCAAACTCAGGAAAAGCCACCAACTAAACAAAATTAAACTCAAAGTGTCCACTCAGGGATTAATTCAGTCTTTCAAAAGAGAAAAAAACAGTTCAGTTCATTGAAACTCAAAAAATCCACTTCGGGTTTTTAGTTCAGAAAAAAGAAAAAAAGAGGAACAAAAGGTTGAACAAAGGGAGTCTTTTCAGTAAGGCAAAAACAAAAAAGAAGAGAAAACAGGCACAGTTAATTCAGGGCTTTGTAGTAAACATAAAAAAAAGTACTCATACCCGGCTCTCAATTTTAGTCCAGTCCAGTCAGTTGTTATCCGGTTCTGATTTTGCTGCTGGTGTTTTGCTGTGGATGCTGGTGGTATCTGTGGATGAGAGGTGGAGTGGGGGAAATGTAGGAGGATGCGATTGTCCAGAGTGAGTGAGGACCGGGGTATCAGGGTTAACTGCCGTACTTTTCGGTGTTATGAACTGTTGGTCCCACACATCTGTACTCCAACTGCGCTCTGTGTGTCCTCCCGTGAATGAGGAAATCCGGGGTATTTAAACTCTGCTGCCAATCAGCCGCGGATGGGGCAAGTCGCTTCCGTCTTCTGGAGGTGTAACTGGAAGTCAGGAGGTGTCCGGTGACCAGATTGTCACAAAATGGATGGATGGATGGATGGATGGATGGATGGATGGATGGATGGATGGATGGATGAATAACTGGGTGGATGGGTGGGTATATAAATGGATGGATAGGAATAATGGATGGATGGATGTGCATAAATGGATGGATGGATGGATGGATGGATGGATGGATGGATGGATGGATGGATGGATAGATGGATGGATGATGGACGGATGGACAAATGGATGAATAACTGAATGGATGGACGGATGGATGGATGGATGGATGGATGGATGGATGAATAATTGGATGGATGGGCGGGTATATAAATGGATGGATTGATGGGTGGGTGGGTGGTTGGTTGGGTATATGGATGGATGGATGGATGGATGGATGGATGGATGAGTGGGTGGGTATATAAATGGATAGATGGATGGATGATGGACGGATGGACAAATGGATGAATAACTGAATGGATGGACAGATGGATGGATGGATGGATGGATGGATGGATAGATGGATGAATAATTGGATGGATGGGTGGGTATATAAATGGATGGATGGATGGATGGATGGATGGATGGATGGATGGATGGATATATAAATGGATGGATGGATATATAAATGGATGGATGGATTTATTTCAAATAATTTGTATCATGTTTTCAGAAAAAAATACAAAAAAGAGGAAAAACAGCAGGGTTCATCTGTCCTGTTGTACAGAAATATACACAGACTAATAATAATAATAATAATAATAATAATAATAATAATAATAATAATAAAAAGGAAACCGTTTGTGGGTTTTACGTGGGGGAAAAGTCGTGGGTTTTGGCCAAATTGTCGTTTTTCATCAGGTACATTTTTATGCCTAAGTTATGTTTGTGCAGTTTGAGGCTCAATGGGAAAGCGTCTACTGTCAGACAGTTTTCCAACAGGAAACTGATGCCTGGAAAAGCAGAGAACAGTGCATGGTGTGAATATTTAAAGTTTAGTGCAGAAACTGGATGTTTTTCTGTTACAGTCAATAGAACCTACAGAATTCAGACGAAAATGAAACTTCTGGAACCAAAGCAGAAAAACATCTGCAAATATAAGGAGGCAATAATACGGATTTTAATCCACTGTCGGTTTTCTTCCGATAAATCTGATGGTTTAAGTCGTTGGTTCCTGTAAGCAGAGCTCCTGTATGTTCAGAGGTTTGTATTTAATGTGTCGGTTGAATCATTGTGTGCTGCTTCTGGTTGGTGGGTGAGCTCCAGTTTGTGGGTTTATCCTATTAAAGCTCTTTTTATCTGGAGCGTCATAGTATCATGGGGACGAGTAGGACAAACCAGCACACATTCCCACGCAAAAACAACCTCCAGACATGGTGGATTTACTGAGCTAACATGGAAAACAACCAATCCAACAGAGGAAACACTTCAGTCTTTATCACTTTAGTGTTGTTGGAATGGAGGGTCCAACCTTTTGTCCACATGTACACTGTAAAAAGTAAAATTTGAATCAACTTAAAAAAAAATTTCTTCAATAGGTCACACAAAAAAAAAGTTGAGTGAACCAAATTAAATTACATTCGATATAATTTAAATTGGTTCACTCAACTAATTTTTTTTATGTGTGACCGATTGAAGAAAATTTTTTAAGTTGATGCAAGTTTTACTTTATACAGTGTAGAAGACTTCAGAACTGCTCTGAGAGGTCACAGAAAAACGAAGAGTACCGGTAATGATGTGGGTAGTGGTTGGAGTGGGCTGGATATTTGGTTAACCCTTACTGCTCTGAGTCTACCTATTTTGACCGTTTTTGAGCACTTGGTTTTGCCTTTATATACTATATAAACAAATGTTTATTTTACCCGTGTTTGGTATCTTTGTTTTCAGCTCATCTTCATCTATCTCATTTGCCTATTAGTTTTTCACTTTAATGTAGTATGTCAACACAAAAGACCAAAAAACACACAAAAAATATAAAATCTGATTTGAACACAAGCATGCTTAATGAACCCTTTCAAAGAATATTAGTCCCAAATATTAGGTATATAAAATTAAAATTGTAATAAATTAAAGCTGTACTCAAATATTTGACATAAAAGCATATATTTACATAGACGGTTTCTAACCCCCCACCCCAGGCCCCCCCCCATTTCCACATTCGGTTCAGGTGGGGGTCATCCCAGATTCAGATAGTTTTTTACATTTTGAAAAAGGACAAAAAATGACAAAGATATGGTAAGAAATCTAACGCCCCCACCACCAAAGTAGGAGTGTTTCAAATCTGCATTTTTAAATACAATTGTCCCTAATTTGCCGACGCTACGACGTGTTGAACATGTCATGTGATTCAGTCCTGGGGCGGTGACCGTGGACCCCTCAGGCTTAAATATCTGCTGGTTCTTCATAACTGTGTCAGGGCGGATGCACGGTAATGTCACTATTCATCTGTTAAAATGTTCAGATTCCCATTTGGACCTCGGTTACCATGACGAAGAACTTGACCTTCAAGTCCTGGAGTCCATCCCAAATTCTATTTTATCAACTACATACACAATATATATGCAAATAGATGCTTTACATAAACACTAAGTACAGAAAAGGGTGTAAAAACTATAGCAACATTCTTCTGTGTAGAACATAACCTTGGTAACTGGCCGATCCCCCCCTTTACAGACCAGTACTACACACTATCCTGTCATCTGTCATTGCCTGTTGTCATGACTGCATTGCATTATGGGATATGAACCCAGAGCGTGCATCGAGTGTTGTTGTTATGCTTTGGTCAGACTCTAACAAACACTAGAGGGGGCGTGGTCAGTGGTTGCCTCAAGCTGAAACATCCAACTGTGGCGGTTATCTTGGTACAGGAAGCAAAGCCCCGCCCCCCTCATGAAAATCTACACATGGTAGTGGTATTTCATGGTTAAAGCTAAAAAATAGGATTAGCCATAGTCTGACAACTGTACGTTTGTATAGAAAAAATAAAATATAGAAACAAGCAACAAAAAAGAAAATAAATTGAAGCATAAATATTATTAATTGAAGGAAACATCATAACGTAATCACAAAGGCTTAAAAAAAAATACAGGCATTCCATGTGTAATATAGACCTAAATGAATAAAAAAAAAAATTAAATAAACTGAGCAGTAAGCATATTTATATTCATGTAGATTCTTATATCGTTTTAATAATTACACAATTAACTGCTTAATAACATAATGATCAAACATTTGGAAAAGGTGAAAACTGTAATTCATAACGTAATCATACAGGGTTATAAATTAAAAAAAAAAAAAAACAATGTTTTTTTTTTGTAAATATGAAATGATCCGAATCTAAAATCCTAGTATATACTCTAGCATTTATCCAGACACTTTCCATAATAGATATATGATCAAATGTTGATGCTATGGCCTATTGATTTTTTGACCAGTGTCCTTAGTCCATTTCTCTTTGTAAGCTTAGTTTCTCGTGACAGTTGTTTCTTTTCTATATTATGGAGTACTGACAACCTTTAATGGACCAAGATGGAGGCAAGACGCTGCGACAAACACCCCGACGCCCCCTCTGAAGTTTATTTATCTGTGTGGTTGCACCTACCTGCTGCTTTATTAGGAACATCCACAGAAGAATCAGATGAGCTTGGAGTTTCACGCACAGCTTTAGACTACATTCCCACTGCAGACAAATGTGGCCCAAATCAGATTATTTTTGCTGCTATTTAAGCTGTATCTGGCCTGTTAAAGACAGTCTGAACAGCACTAGTCCGACCCAGACCACTTTCATATGAGCACAGGAAAAATGGAATGGTTTTGGTGGACGGTGGAAGCTTGGGTCTTTACGGGTTAAAACGTTGATATGTTATTTGATGATGAGAATGGGGGCGGGATTAAATAAGTTTTTCTTTTTTCTACTCTTTTTTGAGTATAAATGAGTGATTTAGATTTTTTATCCCTTTTTTTTTTACTTGTATGTATAAAATAAATGGAATGAATGAAAGAGATGAAGTAGGAAACCGTCTGTATCGGGGTTTTTCCGTCCACTCCCGAGAAGGTTCGTATGGGCGTTTGTGACAGATTTAGCACAGATGCATCACAGAATAAAGAGGTGAACCAGCAGAAGGTGATGGACAGACCCACCACCGCTGCTCTCATTTGGTACAGAGCCTTGAAGTGTGCCTCTTTCTTGTTCTGCTTCACTGTGGCTCTTAAACACCTCTTCACCTGTCGATAAAAGACATAAATGAGCCTCAGAAAAAAGTGCAGATCTGCTGTTTCTGGGCTCAAAGGCGTCAGCAGGCCTTGTTAGCGTCCGTCCACCTCTGCACCTCCCTCTGTGTCAGGACAAATTTACATCTCCTTGCCCACGAGAAGCTAATGACTTTTCATCTTGGTCACTATCGCGTCTTCTTCCCACTTCAACGAAGACGTCGTCCAGAGGATTAATGAGAATGTGGTGTTTCACAGCAGCAACGTAGACGTCCATGTACACATACGAGACCTCAGACAGTCGACTAAAGCCAATGGAAACATGACTTTAAAGTGTTTATCTTGGAGAGAAAAGCAGGGTATAAATAAAATAACCTGAGCTGTAAGTGGTGATCCAGTGAAAACAGCTGAGTTTGGGAAATGAAGAGTTAATCTGATGGAAATAAAACATTTTTAGCTAAAATTGCTAAGAACACTTGCCATAACACGAAACAATTCAACAAAACATTTCCCACAAGTGTAATGCTGTTTGTTTGTTTTGTTTTTTAACCTAATTTCACATTTATATAATGCAAACATGAGCAAAAACTAAATACTTTGATCAAACGACAGACGAATGATTGGTTTAAATCTAATTGTAACGATTATTATCTGACCATCGTCCTGTCGAGGAGATGTTCTAGACAGGTTACTGGAGGTCACTAACTGGATAATTATTGACAGTATTGGTGGAATCATTTAGAGTTAATCTGTCGATGTTCATTAGTGCCAAATATTCACAGCTTTACAGGATAAATAATGGGCACTGATGAAAACTCAAAGGTTCTTAAAACACCTAATTCTCAAGGTGCATTTCAGAAACTCCTAATTACACGCCTTATTAACGAGGGTTGGGAATTGGGATGTTTTTATTGACGCAGATGCCGTTTGCAGTTGTGCTTATTGGTTCTTTTCTGGGATTGAATCCAGATCGATTGTCTGGATGAGATGAGCTCATATTTGGACGCTTTTCGTTTGGTTTTCATGAACAGACATCTTGACTGAATTTAAGCCGTGTTGGGTACATGCACGGTTCTGAAACCATTGTTTTCCAGATGTTCTGTTCAGTATCAGGGTCATGTTTCTTTATGACATAAATCCACTTCGGACTGTTTTATTGACCCGTTCCAGCAGTAAACGGTCGGTCCATGGGAATCACCAGAGGTCTCCTCATTGACCACCTCTGATTCACTTCATACTTTAGAAAAATATATACTCCTATTAGTCGTAGAAACAGTCGACAAATGTCAGCCTTACATGGTCATTATTCTGTGAAATATTAGAGTGAAATATATGGATTTATTCTCAATGACAGAAGGGGCTTCATCCAGGGAACATTTATGAAATTAAGGAATTAAAACCTGAGTAAATATAGTTTGGTTAATATGTGCATATATTAATGAAAACATGCTCTGTTACTGATATTACTGTTTTTCTTGGAGACATTGGCTGGTTCTCGATATGTGTTCTTATCTGTTTTCGTGAAACTGCCCCAGTACTGTTCCAATCACAAGTTCACATAAACCTGTGGAACCTGTGAACATGTGGAATATCTGGATGTTGTTCTGTCTGCAGCTTAAACCAAGGATGCACTGGTTGGTGATTCGTGTCGACTTGGCTGCAAATATCACATGCACTTCATACTATTCTCCAGCACAGTTTTTGGTAGCGAGCCGTGCAGCTGCAATTTTCAAAAAACACCTTCTGGTGGAAGGAAAAAGGACCTTTAACAGGTTTAAACCTGGAGCAGAGCCAGACTGTGGAGGATGGACGTGTGACAGGAGCAGTTAGAGGGTAAAGGGGTGTGTGTGTGTGTGTGTGTGGGGGGGGGGGGGTGTAGCAGCTGATGAATAGATAACTGAACCTGAACTATCAAAAAATAGATCAGCTATCGTGGAAGCTGGAACCGACGGTCCACAGACATGAGGCCGAGTCACTGGACCAGGTTTGGTCTACGATAGCAGTTTGTTCAAACTTGTTCTCTGACAAAACTACTGATAGAATTCAGTTCAGATTTTCTCTGTATCTTCCCTGGAATAGTGTCTATGTTTGGTCACATTTTAGCAAATTCAATTTTAAACTTTTTGACCAATTATTATAAGAGCCTTATTCAAGATTTTTTTTCCAGAGTGTTTTTCTTCCTCTTTTGGCATTAAAAAAAAACTATGAAATGTAATTTTTTTTAATTACCTCCGCCAAGGACGTTATGTTTTCTTCAGCGTTGGTTTGTCTGTCTGTCTGTTTGTCTGTCTATTAGCAAGATAACTCAAAACGTTATGGACGGATTTTGTAAAATTCTTAGGATATGTCCGCTCTGGGTCAAGGAAGTGATTACATTTTGGAGCTGATCTGGATCACCATCGGGATCCAGGAATTTTTTAAAGGGATTCTTTATCAATGCGATAGGGCATTGCGGACCAGAATTGATTATGAGGTCATTCAGCACCATCTAGTGGAGGAAAGTACAAACACTACCTTAAAATACAAACACTATCTTGGCAGAGGTCTGCGCTCTCCGGGTGCTTTTCTAGTTTATTTATTAATTTTCATGGGGTTGCAAAAATGTCCACTCAGCTGGACACCATGCATTTAATTTTTGAAGCAAAGAAACATGTCTTTACTGATATAATATTTGAGATTTATGAAATTAAAACATTTTTAATGCTGCTAATCTAATGTTTTCTTACATTTTAACACATACCAATACTAGTCATTACTCACTTCATGGAGATAGTATACATAAAAAAAGTTTATATTAAAAAATATATATAAATTACAGTAATAACGATAACAAGCAATTGATTTACATTCATGCATGTTAGTGCAGATAAGGTTTATCAAGAACAGTACAGTTACACTAATGGTATGAATGTCAGTGTATTATGGGATGGTGCATAAGTGTCCACTGTGTTGGCTGATATGGAAC
>JAQQZY010000016.1:28567986-28578618 GCA_030068375.1 Ostorhinchus rueppellii | reverse complement strand
AACAGTGGTCCAAACACTCGTACTGTTAGTAGCATTAACGTTAGCCAACAGGCTAGCCACGTCACACTTGTTTAGCTACTGTTGCTTAGCCAGCACAGTAAGTAGAGCGGTTCTGCTCGTTAGTAATGATGCAACTGTATGCAACCAAAGTGCTCAAATGTTAAAACTCATATTTTTCTCGGTCGCACCCCCCCACCCCCGACGACCTCACCACCATATATTGGTTCCTGTCCTGTGGGAAACATTGTATGGTGTCCTGTTTATACCTTGAAGAATTGCGATATACCTTATCAGACAGTTGTACCAATTTTTTTAAAGATTTGGGGTCGCTTTATTGATTATATTAATAGGGAGAAAGATACAGTATCGAA
Organism: Ostorhinchus rueppellii; assembly: GCA_030068375.1. Lineage (NCBI taxonomy): Eukaryota > Metazoa > Chordata > Actinopteri > Kurtiformes > Apogonidae > Ostorhinchus > Ostorhinchus rueppellii. The sequence continues at coordinate 28,578,247 of JAQQZY010000016.1, read as the reverse complement.
CTCGGAACACCTGGGTATTGTACCTCTGTGTATGTCTGTCTGCTTTCCTGCTACGCCCTTTGAATATATTCAAACCTCTGGGACATTGCCTGTAGGACCTCTCTGAACACTTTTGCTCTTCATTTCATGGACAATTCTTGTCGTCTAAGGAACATTTTCACCATCTGATGGACTGACCTGCTGAGACACAAATCTTGTATGGACTGGCAGTATTTGTAGTTTGTGTTTGTGATGTCTTGCCTCTACCTTATGTTGTGAGAAAAAAACTTTCAAAATAAATGCATAAAAAACTAAAAAAGCACTCAGAGACTGCAGCCCTCCACCAAGGTAGTGTTTGTATTTTTTTTTTTTTAGGTAGTGTTTGTACTTTCCTCCACTAGATGGCACTGAATGACCTCATGCAGATCTGTGCTGCCATGCCTTATCTCGCAATGATAAAGAATCCTTTAAAAAAATTCTTGGATCCAGACGGTGATCCGGATCGCCTCCAAAATTGAATCATCTCTTCCTTGACCCAGAGCGGACATATCCTGAACATTTTATCAAAATCCATGCATAACTTTTTGAGTTATGTTGCTAACAAACCAACCAACCCACAAACCCTGGCAAAAAAATAACCTCATTGACAGAGGTAAAAATAAATAAAACACGTATACAGTACATGACCACATTTGTATACTCAAAAAGGAGTGGGAGGAGCTATAACGTATTTAATCCCACCCCTTCTCCACACAGCAGTCTATCCTTTCACTTCCTGTCAACAGAATATATGAAAAATGAAGTCCCTTGTATCTTTTGTGAGTAATTAACCTGACTTATCATCCTCACAAGCACACACATATTGATAAACCAAAGTAAATAAGTACATATATACATACATCCCTGAAGGCAACACAAATGATATACTTCATAAAATAAACAGTAGTCGCTTCATATTTATTTATTTTAAAAATTCCTAAAAAATTAAAACTTTGATTTTTTTTTTTCTCCTAAATGTAATCACATCTAATCTGGGTCACTGGTAATCTACGACCCAAATTTGGTCTGAATTCAACCAATAGTTCACACAGAAGTCAAATGAAAACAATGGCGCTTGAGTCTCCTTCAGGGACCAGGGTAAAAAATGGGCTTTTCCCAGACCAACCCGAACACAGTCTCTCCATCTGTCCCTGAAACCTGTGATGAATGTGAGCTGAGTTTGTGGACTCAGTAGCTGAAGAGTTTGTGGGATGACACTTTCCATTTGGATGGTGTCACATACAGCAGACAGTTTATCCCCAACAGTTTGCAGCTGCTCTTTGACTCCTCGCCCTGTTTTACAGCAAATCCTCATGTTTGTGTTTTTATCCTGAGAGAATAGGAAACAGATTCAATATGTTCAATATGAGATGTGTGGGCTTTATATTGAATATATTAAGAGGAGAAAGGTGTCAATCTGGGACCTGGAGGGATTGGACTGTGTTATATTATGTTGTTTTTGAACAGATTTGAGTTTTCAGGCCTTTCCTCCAGGGTTTTCTTCTCTCTTTCTTATTCTTAGTTCCATAAATTCAGTTTCTCAACCACAATTCACTCTTTTGTCATGTGCCGACATGTGTATTAGCCCTTTTTCCTGTTTTTCCTGTGAGATCTGAGCTGTTTTTGTTGGTTTTGTTTGGCTCCATCGTGTCTATTTGTTCTCTTTTGTGTTTTTCAATTCATTTAGTTAATTCACATCCAGTTTGTTTGCGGGTAAAGAGGCTGCCTCAAGACATAGCGCCATTGTCTGCGTTCACTAGGGCCTGATTCGCAGTTTATTTGTCATTTCTGAGGCATTTTGTTCTTGGCTGGACAAGAAAACTGTCTGCAGGAGTTGATATGAAGTGATAGGTAGTTAATAGAAGGCTCATGAGATGTGATCACTTCGTATCAGCTCTGACGGATTCCTCTTGATTTATTCACGTCAGTCGACTCGTTTTTCTTTTCCTAAAGCGACACGTAGAAAAACAGAATCCCACCGTGATCACTTCTCATTTACTCTTCATCAAACAGATGCTGGACTTGTCATCGCTGATTTAATTAAAAGTGGTAATCTTCGAGGTTTAGCCTCAAGGTTGGTACTGGAAACAGGGATTGGCATCCGTCTCCCCCTCCTGGTATGACTTTAGTTTGTTTTATTGTGGGATAATTGGATGGAAAGATGGAGTTTAGGAGGTAAAGTGGTCTGTTTGGTTGGCTCTGGGTGGACAGGAATGTGGGCAGCTTCACTTCCATCTTTAACTTTGCTTACTATCTATGGGAACATTATCTTTTTTAACCAGGAATAACGCTTAAATCACCAGGTGAATGGCTGGCTTCCTGCCTTGCAGGGATTTCTGTCATTCCCAATGTAATTAGTGTGTAAGGGGAGCCAGGAGAGAAGCTGGCGCCAGACTGAGGCAGAATAATACAGGGGGAGGTGTAGGAGCACTGATGGATAATTTAACACCAATCTCCAGTCGACAGTTACACTTTGGAGTACCTGAGTGCTCTGCAGAGCAAATGTGACATATGAATGTACTCAAGAGCAAAAGTTGACAGACTGATGCATTTCCATAATAATAAACCTCAAGCTTTTTTCCTCATTGTTGAAGAAAAAGAAGCTTTTTATCAGTGATGATTAATGTGGAAGTCTCAGCAGGAACGCCAGTGAAAAAATTATTATTCATAGTATTCATATGGAGTGATAAGTGTTCTGATAAGAGCCTTATTTTTCTGTTTTGTCTTTTTCTTTGCAGATAATTTTCCGCAAGATCAGTGAGGTAAAGAAGGAGGAAGAGGAGAGGCAGCGAGCGAAGAACGAGGTGCAGCTCACCATTCCCCAGGACCACCCGGTGCGGAAGCTCTTCCAGAAGTTCAAGCAACAGAAGGAGCTTCGGAACCAGGGAGCAGCGGCCGCTTCGCAGCTGGACCTGGAGAAGAACCAGTTGCAGGTGGAGCAGCACCACCAGCACCTGCACCCCCACAACCTACAGCTGGGGCACTCCAGCCTGCAGCACTCGCTCCCGCTCAGCCTGCAGAGGCCCCACTCATCCCTTCAGAACGGAGCCCCGCCCAGCAGCAGCGTGCTCACCGTGTCTCAGGTCACGCCCATGCAGAGCTCGCTGGCCTACAGCCATACGGGCGAACCTCCCACCAAGCAGAACAACTGTGACATCATGGAGCTGCAGCCGAGTTCTGCCGGAGCGGGGGCCGAGCAGACTGTCCGGCTTAAAGTCAGCTCCAGCCCGGCGCTCGCAAAACCGCCCGCAAAGGCCAGCGGATGGATGCGCCTGAAAAACAACATGGCCCCAGTGGAGGCCAGGAAGGAGGGGCTTAACAATGTCACCAAGGCCGTCTCCGTGGAGATGCTCTCTCAGGAGGGTAAAGGTCAGGAGGCTGGGGGGGGCGGGGACGTAGAGGAAGGCGGAGTATCTGCAAACAACCCGCTCCGTAAGACGGACTCGTGCGACAGTGGCATCACCAAGAGCGAGCTGCGGATTGACCGGGCGGGGGAGGCTCGCACCCCAGCGGCCGTCACCCCCCTCCTCCACAGCCCTCTCCCCGGAGGAGCGGGGTCCCCCCACCCCTTCTGCCCCATCCCGGAGCAGGCCCTGCAGACGGCGCTGCACGAGACCCGGCTGGAGCTCCGGGGCGACATCCAGACTCTGGGAGGCCGTCTGGGCGCCCTGGAGAGTCAGGTGGCCGAGATTATCAAACTGCTGTCGGACAAGAGGCGGCCGTCCACGGGGGCGCCGCCCACTTCCACCACACCCAAAACCAAAATCCAACGTCAGGACATTTTCACCGTCTCCAGGCCTGTTTCTCCAGACTCGGAGAAGGACGAGGGGCTCTGAAGGGAGCTGAACCAGTGGTGTAGAACCTGGAGCGGCCACCCGACAGCGAGCCGCCGTCTGCTCTGTCAGACCCAGTTCTGCCACTGGTCTCCATCCTCTTTAACATTTGCACACTGACTTTAATTCCAGGTCATGGGGGGTGGGGGACCTGGACCCGTTTTTTTGATTGTACATACCTCTCTATGCATGTCCAGCTGGATTCTGGCCTGCCAAAGAAACTACTGAACGTACTTAATGCCTGTATATTATGCAGTTGACTGCATGCAAAACAAATTTAAAGACGTTTTATTGAGCTACACTGTACATATGAATATTTTTCATTGATAATTTACTATGTGGACATTCAGGGTTTGCATACTGGTAGCACTATAAACATTGGAGGGGTTTACTGGCGATGGGACCGTGCATGGTTTATTTACAGATAGGGTGTGTTTACATGGCCTTGAGTATCCCTGTTATGACTATTGATGATTGAAATATGTTTTGCATTTGCACATATAAACATCAGCTCCTGATTCCAGAAATGTGAATCTCCTAACGTTAGACACTGGGGCTGGGAGGACTCTTATCAACAGCCTGGTAGATGTCTATAAACGTCCTGAGAATGATCCAAAACCTGGGACTGATCTCATAACTGGGATACCGCCGCACATGTAATCATAATCAACAATCATAGCGGATTCCAAAGGGATGGAGGTTTTTATTTTTTGCCTGAGATGAAATAGAAGTTTGACTCTAGGAACACAAATACCCATCATCCCTTAAAACAGGGAGGAAAGTTTAGGTTTGAGGCGAATCTTTTTTATATCAGTTAGTTTTGCTTCTTATAGTAATTTCTATTTTTGATTACGGAAACGTCCTTAGCCTGAGCTTGATGTCCAGTAAACCCTGAATGGTTATTTTGTCGGTCTTCTCCTCGTGTCTATGCATTGTTCGGGTAGAATCTCCTGATGTTAGATCTTTTGTTATCATGTCGGCGAATGACAAAGAAGGAGGGCGTTAGTTTTGGTTCCATTCCTCTGCATGAATCAGGGATGGCAGGATGCACTTTGGGTAAAGCAGGGATGATCCAGAAGGCTTTGGGGAAATAACACAGAGAAAAGTCCACTCAGCACCGACACATGGAATCCCACAAGCCCCAGCGGCGCACACGACAGTCTAAAGCAGCAAGCGCCACTGAATCCCATTTACAACAGCAGCTTCAAAAGGCTCCAGTCATTTAAAAAAAAAAAAAAGGAACGCCGTCGTTTTTATGTCGTCGGTTTGTCGATCTGCGTCCGCCGTGGACTGGGGAGACGTGATCTTCACAGTCGTTCACAGATCAGTTGGTTTTGTCAGAAGTTGTTGAAGCTTCAGGTCCTGTGAGATTCAGACGCAGTCCCTCCACACCTGCAGTAAAAGCAGCGCAAAATGAACACAGTAGAAGAAGAAGGAGGAGGCAGACGCACGGTAGCCATCATGGAAGTCAGCGCTTTGATAAGACGTCATCGGAGCTTTGAGCTTGTGGTGTCATGGATGGGTTTGTGGTAGAAAACAGGCTGTGGTCGGGCTGTTTCAGGTCAGGATGGAGGATGGGGTTTGAGTTCGATGTAAGAAATGTGGAGGAAAACAGGAGCAGAACGTGTGTTCTGACGTCCAGAGAAACGCTGGAGTCTGAGGAGAATGTTGCACAGAAGAGATTTAGTGGAACTCCAGCTTGTAGGTTTGGGAACCAACCTCTTATATGTTCCATTAGTTTGTTTTTTTGGCAGCAGTAACTCACTGAAACGCGTCAAACATGTGGTCCACAGGCCAAAACTGGTCCTCCAAAGGGTCTCAATTAGAATCCTTCACATATTTCGCCCATTTTAAGTGAATGGGATGATGTTTTAACTTTCACTTTGACTTGCTTTTCCTAGAATGTAATCACATCCATTCTGGGTCAATGGCAAACTATAAAGTAAATTTGGTGTGAATCCAACCAGTAGTTTTGCTGCTACAGACGTGAAATTGCATCCATTGTAAGTAAATAGTGAAAAAAGAAGATATAAAAAAAATAATAATAAAAAGTGTAACCTTTGACCTACTTTTCCCAACGTGAAATCACACCTATTCTGGGTCCCTGGTAAACTATAAACCTAATCTGGTCTGAATTCAACCAATAGTTTTGCTGCGAGAGTGTAAAAAAACAATAAAACCAAAGCAAAAACAATATTAATGACATTAACTGCACCAAATAAAGATACAGAAAACAATACTAGTGAGGTTTTCCAGAGGATAAAATGCAAAACAAACTGACACTGATCAGAAAATCAAAGCACAGTCACGGAAAAAATGATTATCCCATCCAAAGTCATCAAAGACAACAGTTCTGTAATCCAGTGCGAACTCCTGTGTGTGTCATGTGACTAAAACAGACAGAAAAGAAAACAGTGAATGCATAAAAGCTCGGTTTTTATCAGTACAATGACACAGATACTGATGGAAGAACTGAAGTGAGTTTGGTTTTTATCCAGAAAACTTGTTAAGTGGATAGATATCAGCTGTTAAATTCAACTACTATGAGCTGTTTTTGTTGATATTATTATATTTGTCCAAACAAATGGAGCTTCAGTTGGACCAGGCATTAAAGTGAACAAGAAACTGAAGAAAACAAGGGTGGAAGAACACGTTTTCCCACGACTATACGTAAACAGGAACAATACTTTTATCGATTCTGCTTTTCAGTCTAATTTTTATTGACTTTATCATAGATTCCCAGTGAGTTTTTATCGTAGAACAAAGGGTTCAGAAGTGGAAACACATGACCCATAAACCTGCGTCATATATAACGATGTTTCAGCAGATTGGGATCTGTCCAATCTTCCTTGAAATGCTCGTCCTTGTCATTTTTCTGTGAGAAATGACTCTTCTTCCCCTGACAGTTTGAGAACACGTGGGTTTTCTGTTAATAACGTCAGCATCAATAACAGGAAGGAACCTTTAATGTCCATCCAGCTTCAGGAGCCCCATATTTTTGTTCTTTTTTCACCTTGTTTCACTTTGTCCACCCTGAGTATTCTAATCCAGGAGCGACTGTGAACATGAATAACTTTTACTGCAGTTACTCCAACATCCAGACTACCCAATATCCTTAAATTTGAGTGTTTAGGAACCCTTCTGACCCTGTGGTGCTTTGTAAAAAATAGGGTTTTGGGCAGATTTTTGCTGGATACAGACACTTGCATCCAGCAGCTGTGATATTAAATCCTGCAGCTGCTACTTTACATTCACAGCAGGTTAGCATACGGTTCTGTGCAAAAGTCTTATTCCACCTTTATCTTTGTTGTTTTCTAGGGTTGAAATGTTCATACATATTCATTTCTCATTCTTTTTTCTTCACATACAACAAGAAAATACAGGAAATACAATAATAATGCATTTATTTCTATAACACCTTTAAAAACTGGGTTTACAAAGTGCTTTACATAGTAAAAAGGGCACAACAGCAGGATGCAAGATGTAAACAAAGATACTAACACAATAAAACGGATACGTAAAACATCATGCATTAATAAATACTTAAAAACAGGATAAAATTAAATATTCAACATTCAGAGGTGACGACATCACATAAAAGATAGTCTATAAAAATGTGTTTTAGAAGTGATCTGAAAATAAACACCATATTTATGCTCATGTTTATGGAATGACTTTTCGTGTCATCTCATGATAATAAATAAACAAATTATCACATTTGTGATTTAATAGAAAAACCGACATTACACACTTCTGTTTTTTCAACTTTTAGTAAATATCAGTAAAGTTTTGCACAGATGTTCAATGGAAAAATGACTAATAATGTAAAGGGCTTTGGGTGCCTTGAAAAGCACTGTAGAAATCTAATCCATCATTATTATTATTATTATTATTATTATTATTATTATTATTATTATTATTATTATTATTTCTTTACATAATCAATGATTGCAGTGGAAAAAATCAAAATCTAACAAAGTGTATTTTTTATCATTTTTAGTCCAAATATCTCATCACACTTAAAATAAGACAGAATCACCTTAAAAGTAGCCAAGATTGTTTTCATTTGTTCCATTGGCAGACTTATTTTTGCTTAATTTAACTTTTTTTTTGCTTGAATTAAGCAAAAAATTTAAAAATCTGCCAAATGAACAAATGAAAATTCTCTTGATAAGAGTTCTTAAATCAGATCTATTGTTTAAAAATAAGTTCTTATATCTTAATTTTCACTTGTTCCACTGGCCTTTTTTTTTTTTTTTTTGTGCTTAATTCAAGATTTTATTTATTTATTTATTCATTCATTCATTTATTTATTTATTTATTTATTTTATTTTTATTTTTTTGCTTAATTCAATATTATTTATTTATTTTTGCTTAATTTTAGATGTATTTATTTTTGCTTAATTCAAGTAAAATTTAAAAATATATATATCTGCCAATAAAACAGGTGAAATTTATCTTGGTCAGATTTCTTTAAATAAGATTATTCAGATCTAGTTCTTATGTCTCAAATTACACTTGTTCCAATGGCAGATTTATTTATTTTTTTAATTAAGGATCTTTTTATTTTTTTACTTTTTTTTTTTAACTTAATTCCATTTTTTAAAACTTAATTCAAGCAAAATTATTAAAAAAAAAAAAAAAACTGCTACTGGAACATGTGAAAATTGTCTTGGTCAGATTTCTTGAAATCAGATTTTCCAGATCTATTGTCTATAAATCAGTTCTTCTGTCTGACTGAAAGTTCCTCTTTCGGTGATTCTGTCTTATTTGAAGTGTGATGAGATGTTTGGACAACCGATGACAAAAATACACTTGGTCAGATTTAGATTTTTTCTAGTGTTCCACTCCCGTCCACTAGGGGGCTGGAATAAAATGCTGCAAGAATGGACCAATCAGAGATATTCAGGACTGGAAACCCCGCCTCCAAAGACTGCACTGTCAGACAACAGTTAACCCCTTGAGTAAAGACTGAAAAGTGAAAGTCCTTCTGCTCCCTGGAGTGGAAACAAATAGTTCACACAAAGAGTCACGTGACCGTATCTGAAGGCTGCGTTCTGCATCATCAGGCTCAAATCATGATGCAAAGAAAAGCCTGTTGTCATAGAGATGAGTCACGACGATGTGTTCACAAAGAGATAACGGCGAGCATTGTTGGACAGCGTTTCCCAGAAGGTTTTCATGGTTTTACACTCAGTTGTTCACATGAAAAGTGTTGACAGTGGTTGTGTGGGGAAGAAAAACAGAGGGGGTTTAATCGTTGTGTGAAGTGGGTTTGTCGTTTTATTTGTTGGGCTTTTTTTGGGTTTTTTTTTTTTTTTTTGAAAGACGGGAGAGGGTGAATTTCAGAAGCTCCTGGAATGAGATGATTTCACTCTGGATCTTCACTTGATTTATTGTCATTTCTCAGAAGTGATTCATCTGCACCTCTGAGGGATTTGGTGCATCTGAAGTGAATTCCAAAAAGTAGAAAACCTCATAATTAAAATTTTAACCCATAAAGACCCAGCGCTGCTATTATGGCAGTTAACAGTTGGATTTGTCGATATTTCATCCTTTTATTAAGTGATTTATCAGCTTTTTGTTTTGTTTTTTTACAATATTATCCTCTGTATTTGGCTTTTTTTTGTTTGTTTGTTTAAATCATGTATTTTCCCCTATATTTAGTTCAGAATAGAATAGAATAAAATAGATGTCACTGTTTTCACTTTTACAGGAACAATGAATATCTGTTTGGCAGGAACAACGAGGGCACTGGAAAGAGCTCTGCAATTAGCCAGAACCTGCATCTGATCGGCCTTGAACTCTGGTGTCATGGCTTGTTTTAGAGCGACAGCAACACCTGAGGACAAGCAGTCAGAGGAGACCACGGTTTAAACACCTCAAGTACAAAAACACTGTGTAAGGATGTCATGGAAGATGCTAAAAATATTGACAATACATAAAAAATACTACACAAATCAAATATTAAATATACAAATACTACTAAAATAAACAAAAGGTTAACTCTGTACGACAGATACGAAACATGTAAGGATTTATACATGAAAGTAAATTCTAAAGTTCTTATTTTACAAGAGAAAACTGAAGAAAAAGTGACTTTTTCAGTCAAATCTAACATTAATTGAACATAAACCCAGTGTGTTTACCCACTGTCAGTAGTCGCTTTTCCAATGACTGTCAAATTGCACATAAATAAGTTACACATAAAAATTACCTAATGGAAAAATGACAATTTCAGCAAAATCTTGTTTTTATGCTGGCAAGAGGTGGTTTTTGAAGTGTAGTGCAATTGGTATAACACGTAAAACTGCAATGGAAAGACCATTTCTCCAAATAGATAGATAGATAGATAGATAGATAGATAGATAGATAGATAGATAGATAGATAGATAGATAGATAGATAGAT
>JAQQZY010000016.1:28492498-28509226 GCA_030068375.1 Ostorhinchus rueppellii | reverse complement strand
GATCCGATACCGATACGCATTTTTTGCTAATATCGGCGGCCGATCCGATCCAAGTATCGGATCGGGACAACCCTAGTAACTCTGTCTATTTATAGACTACAGTATTATGGTCGTTATGTTGCATGGATTTTTGGATTTTTATTCATACAAAACAAGTAGGATTTAGCACTGGAAATACTTAATTTCCCCAGAATACTATGTGATACTACAGGTGCTATTTGAGCTGCTTTGCATTAATAAAACTGGTTTAAGGTTTTAAAGTGGACAAGTCCAGCATAACCAAAAAATTAACTAACCCCGCAAATGTAATCTTAGTCACTTCATCAAAACCTTTTTTTGACACGTCACTTCCTGTAAAGCAGGGATGTCAAACTCATGTTAGTTCAGGAGCTACATGCAGCCCTATTTGGTCTAAAGTGGGCCAAACCAGTAAAATAGTACCAGAAATAAAACTATAAATAATGTCAACTCAGAATTTTTCTCTTTGTTATAATGCAAGTGAAATTACATGACAAAAAAAATATTTACAAACGATCCTTTAACTAAAAACTTTAATAAATTGAATGACCACGAACAACCTGAAATTTCTCAAGAAAAATCTGTTTATTTTAACAATATTATGCTTCAGTTTATCATTTCCACATGTGCATTACAACTCCCTGATCCCAGTGGATCAACAAATACACAAAACAGGCAGAATATTGGTCAAATTTAACTAAATTTTCTGAAGAAATATTGGGTTGTTCATACACAGTATGTTCAGGTTAGTTTGTAAATTTAAAAACTTTTTTTTTTGGATTAGAAGAAAAATTTCGAGTTATTATTTCTATGTATATATGCTATTATTTTACTGGTTTGAGCTTCATGTAGCATCTGAACTAAAATAAGTTGGATTGTTAATATCTTTAACCATTTTATGGGCCGGTTTTGGCCCATGGGCCGTAGGTTTGACACCTCTGCTGTAAAGTATCTAATCTACATGAAAAAGTTACAGAAAAATGAAAGTTTTTTCGGGGGGGATTTGTTAATCTTTTATTGCACTTTGTTTGGATCCTTTTGACCATTGAGACATTCAGATATCCTTAAAAAGTCTATCAACCCCCTCCCCGTTCTCCAAAAACCCTCCTATCATCCACAGAGCAGTTCTGTTGTTTTCTACCTCTGTGGAAAGTCATCATCGCCCTTAATGTTAATCCCACATCAGGGTAATGGGAAATAAGTGTTTCCATGGATATTAGTTGCTAATATTTTTGTCTGGTGATAGCCTAACCTAATCACTGCAGCTGCTGCCCTTTGACCTTTTAGAGTCAGTGATGTTTATAGTATTGAAATTGTTGGACACCTTAGACGCAGGTGTGAAGGAGGTGTTTTTTGTCCACTTACATTCAGATCAGTGAAACTCATCTTAAACGAGTGTAAATGGGGCCATTATTGTGTCAACTGTATGATGCCCTACAGAGATAATGAGCCCTGTAAATGAAGCCACTCTGACACTGAAGCCTCAGGGTGTTTGTCCTAAAATGACCTCTTTGTTATGTTATAAGTCCAATGAAAGCAGGGATAATCCTGTGGCCTGTGCTATTATCATATGTTCCAGGGTGTGTTTGTGAACGCTCTGTGTGACAGGTTCTGCAGCATTGACTCTATTGATTTATTACTCAGATGTTCACAGCAGTACAAAGCCCTTATGAAAGTAATTTACAGCCAGCTAATGAGTATGAGGTTATTCCAGTGAGAGTCACGGCCCTGATCATCAAGAGGAAATTATGGTTCTTCAATCCTGAGACTGTAGGGAATGTGGTCCATGCGGTTTGTACAGGTGTGAGTGTACAGCAACTGCACAAACTGGAAATAAGGGTTCGTCTCTGTCACCTTAATCAGTCATTAAAGTTAGTAGAACATTGTTGTTTTGTGCTTGGATATTGTTCGTGAACTGTGGAAGAGGCCTTTGCATGATATTTAGATCCTTTAGGCCAAAGGTGTTGAACTCATTTTAGGTCAGGGGCCATGTTCAGCCCAATTTAACCTCAAATAAGTCAGAATATGACATCCCATAATAGCACTCATTGTCATTAGGCTTATTATGCCTAGAGATGTCATTATTTACAGGCACAATTGCATGTAAATAATGACAACTCAAAATATTTTACTTTGTTTTAGAATGAAAAAAGTCTAATTAAATTATGAAAACATACACAATTTATGCTTTCTCCAAAAAAATGTGAATATCCTTTTGGTTTGTAATGATATCATGGTGTTACAATTAATGACATTTTAAATGTCATGGTTAATTAATCATCAAGGCTGCCAAAAACTGTCTCATAAAGGACAGTAGATTAAGAGCGGAACCAAAATCACAATAATATGCACTTCCTGCACAGAATGAAAGCAACATTATAGAAGCACTGCATTAAACATCCCATATGTGAAAATGACAGAGAACGAACAAGCTTATCGTTCAGAAATTCAAATGTCCAACATGTGACTTATTTCTGAATTGTATTTGACCATAAATATATTTTTGATGCGGACTCACTTTGGTTTTCATCAAGTTTTGTGTTGGCTACCGTCACATATGTAGCTTCCATTCAGGCTACCATTGTCCAACCCATTCACAACAATCTGTCTGCGTAAGGGCATTCTTCTCTAGCTTGAGAGGGTAAACTCGTGAATTGAAGCAGTAAACATGCTCTGTTTGATCACAAGGCAAACAGCATGAAATAGTCTGATGGATCACAACAGCGGGAGGAACTTGTAACGCATGTTAAGTTTCACTTTCGTGGGGGTGTGGCATGGACAGCACCCCCTTGCAGAATAATCATAATAATCGTGAAACCGTGATTATTTCTCTGATGATGATCATAGCATCAAAATCTCTAATCATTACGTCTCTAATAATCTAAAAAACAAAACAAAACAGGAATTTCTTTTTAAAAAATATATGCAATTTTAATAATATTATGCCTCAACTTGCCATTTATACAGATTGGATCTACAAAGACAGAAAACATTTAGTAACAGGCAGGGTAATAGTAAAATTATGTAGTTTGGAGCTACAATAAGTTTGATACCATTGACACTTAAAATCTGTTTGCATTTCACTAATTCATGTCATTGACCAGATTGGTGCCTTTGGGGGCCGATTTTGGCCCCCGGGCTGCATGTTTGACACCCCTGCTTTAGGCCTTTTAGACAGAAAATGGCCATAATGACCCTGATAACACTGAACACTGGGTCCAGTCCAAACATAACCTTAGTATTTACACTGGTGCCGTACATTTTTCTGTTCCTCACCATGGCTGCTCCTGTTGAAGTTTTCATCTTGTTTTATTTCTTTTAGCCTTTACTCTGCCAAAGCCCAGAGCGCTGTAATGATTTAAAGTTCTGGGGCATGTAAACAGTCACCTTAGTGGATCAGTTTATTTAGCAGCCATGTAAACAGATAAAGCTGCAGTGCTTGATAGCTTTTTGGCATCACTAGGTAAAAATTCCATAATTACCCTTCAGCGCTGTAATTCAAGTGGTCTGACAAGAAAATAGAGTTGAACCCACTTGTTCTGTTTTCAGGCAGGAATGGGTTAAATACTCTACTCTGACTCTACATGTCTGCTCTATTAGACACTGGTATGAAACTTCATCTGCCTTAACATTTAGTCTTTTTATTTGAACAGAGATCTTGAATTAGAAGGATTTTAATTGTATGGACTTTTTGGAAACCCTAAAAGTTTCACCTCAAATATTATCATGAAATATTTACAGACACGTATTTTTTTTGTGTTTCTAAAGGTGTGGCTGCATCAGACACAAACAAATGCAGATAATTATTATTTTTTTGTGTCTTGTTGACCTTCATGTATCTACGTGGACATATTATGCACACCTTGCACGTCATGTTATAAAAGTTCATATTATTTTTCACACCCTGTGTTCATTCAGAATTTAAAAGTTGTGCATTTTTGCATGATTTTGTAAGAAATCTTGACTTAAAATCAGCACATTGTAAACAATGGAAAATTACTATAATACTACCCTTCTACCAAGTGAATAAAGACATTTTAGCATTTAATAGTTGACCTTGCACAAAAAATAATAATGCATCTTAACTAATGCTTGTGTTAATCTTTGGCATATGCCAGGATGCAAAAATTAAACAAAAGTTATCCAATTTTCATGTAGTATATGGACCAAAAAAAAAGTCAAAAGTCTGGTTTGTTTACATTACAAATGTAGTATTAAAAGGTTAAAAAAAAACATGGCAATTATTGAGTATGTGGTATTTTTGTTTATGGTTCAAGTTAATGAAATTTAAAAAAGTAAAAAAGCTTAAAAAAAAACAACTGTATGAAAAAAAACATTTGATATTACTACTGCACTGCACAGATGATGTACTTTGTGTGATTAGGAAGGAGCTCTATGGGGCGGGTACCGGAGGGTTAATAAGTAAAAATAACCAAACGAAGCCGTTGACAGTTTGAACATGTCATGTCCTGGATGTGTTTCATTATCTGCTGAAACATCCAGTTTTGACCTGGATGGAACGGAGCATGTGCAGAAGGAGCATGTGGGCTTGGAGAGTGGAACAATACTTGGAGTTCAATGACTTCAAAGTGAGTCTTACTGTAATAATATATATCACAAATGATATGTATAATATATATGACAAATGATTAAGAATAAACTCAAAACCCACTTGTTTTTCCAGGTTTTTTTTTAATGGCAGTAGATTAAGGGTTATTAAAGGACCATCATGTTTGTTTTAGTGTATCTTTTTGAGATTGTAATTTTTTTTTAATATTGTATTTTATTGTGTTTTGTGAAGCACCTTGTGACTTCTTTTGTCTATGAATGGTGCGCTATAAAAAAATAATTGCTTGCTTGTAAATGCACAAGGTGAAAAAAAAGTACATATTCAGTGTCTGTCATTTTCACCTTTCCTCCTCTTCTGTTGACCTCATGCCAACACTGCAAATAATCATGTGATCACCTTGAAGGGCTTGAATACATTTTAGAAAGTGTTACAGCCCCCTGCCGTGCCCCCTCCCTGTGTTTTTTCCACAGTGGGGTGTGATGTGTTCACTGCCTTGTCGCTACAATTAGAGCTGAACCCAAGTGTCATGAAAACTCAGTCACAGACTCGCTCACTCCTTTCATTTTTAACTTTACTCCAAATGTTTCTTCTTTTTTCCTTTTCTCATTATTACTCTTGGTTTTAGGGGCTTTCCCTTTTCCACCCCCCCCACACCCCCCTCACTCATTCTCTCGCCCATGATCCCTGTTCCTGCAGCTGACAAGAAGCCTTCAGATTACTCAGATGCCGTACTATAGTGGTGTAGACCTCCACCCACCCCCACTCATACGTGTCTCACATGTGCCTGTATTAAGGTTGGAGGTCAGTTGTTCAGTTTTTAGTTTTGCTTTTCGACGTCACATCTATTAAGGTCGTACAGACTGACCCAGGACAATCAGTGGCTGGAATAACTGCATATTTTAGCATGAATTTGACATATTACTCTGTGTAAATGCTGTATTATTCATATTTATATGACACAATACATACGTTAATGTGCTGTGATATTAAATTGCCGGTGGATTTCTATAATTCTCAAACAGAAAAACCAGTGTCAGGACTGACTTCCTGTTGCAAGTGGTTGATTTAAATCGTGTATCATTCGTTCTTTTCATATTTAATTGAGAATCAACAATTGGAAAATTAGAAAATGACTTTTTTTATTTGTACGTTATTCATAGTTGTTTTTCCATTTTTAGGATTCCAAGGTACTTTTTTTTGTTTGGTTTTGTCTTTTTTAATCTGATTTTGTTTATGGTACGTTTATTTTTTTTGGTTTGTATTTCTGTCTATTGTCTTCCAGCATGTGTGTGTATGTGTATACAAGTACATGTATATTTTGTCTATTATATTTTTTTCTCATGATTTTTGTCTGTTATGTTGGTTCTTGTTTGTTGTCATCTATTAGGGTTTTTTTTCCACCATGGCGATTGTCTTTTTTGTTTGTTTGTTTTGGTTTTTGCTTATTGTTTTTTTTTAGGTGACTTGTAGTTTCTTGTTGTTGTGATTTTGTAAGGAAAAAATAAAAATGATTGATTGATGATAATAATAATAATAATAATAATAATAATCATAGTAATAAAAGTTTTTCATTCTTTTGATTGTACGCACAAATTAAAAATTGGAAATAATCAAATGGACCAAATGTGTGGTTTCATGTTGACATTTTTTTATATCCCATTTGGTTTGACCCACTAGTTCCTGACTTCTTTTTGTGTTCTGTGAAGTGTCCTCTGCTTAGATCGTCGAACATGGACCCAATGTATTAGACAAAACAGCAACACCTGGAAGATCTGGACCTTTTTTTCAGTTGTCATGTGGTCCTCCTTCACAATAACGCCTTTTCTGCTTCTGAATAAAACCAGATTCAACATTATCGCAGAATACTAGCAAAGCCACCACTGTCCAGAAAATGAACAAGTCAGGAACGTCTGGGTCAGACCAAATCAGATATCAAAAATGTCAACATGAAACCTCACATTTGGTCCATTTACTCATTTCCAATTTTTAATTTGTGCGTACAATCAAAGGAATGAAAAACAACTCGGTTTTTGATTTATAATTTGTACACAAATAATGAATTAACGAGTAATTTTTTTCGTTTTCAGATTGTGGATTCTCAACTGAATATGAAAAGAACACATGATTGGTTTGCTGCATTTTAGTTTATTATTTATTTATGAAATACATTGCATTGTTGACATATTACACAACACAGACTGAAAACTGCTGAGTTTTAACATATTTATTACAGTATTTCCTTTTCCTGCATAACCCTTGTTCAGTGTTTTCATCTTATTTCATCATCTATGTTTGTTATTTTGTCACCGTTTGTATCTTTTTTATATATATATATATATATATATATATATATATGTCCTTTACATAAAATTCCTCTTGTTTCATCTTCTATGTCTGAGGTCTCTGCTCTACATTTCCCTTGGTTTTGTTGAGGTCGGCATTTATGAAGCTAACTATGAAAATGAATCCATATTTCATATTATTGTTACATATTTCACTCAGTTTACGACAGTTGAGAGCCCTATAAGAACACCTCTGTGATCCATTTTCTTTCTTCCCAGAGTTTGGGAAGAGCAGATTTAATCCTGTTTTGTCATATTATGTTTAAGTAGGTCCGCTCTGCTCTTCATCTAACAGTGTACTTACTCTAAATAACCACAGGGGGCGATAGCGAGGTCATCTGTCCACATTTGTCCCCAGTCTATTCTGTCCACCAGCCTCTTGGAATAAACGTTGGCTGATGCTAGTCTCCTAAATTACTTTTAATCACCCAGTAAAAATGGCTTTGACCTTAAAAGTTGACGTTGAATATGTTTATGTTTGTATATTTATATAGATTCAGTTTTATTTTTGCCGTTCCACCATGACAGTAATGTCTATTCTGTTAATTATATTGTAGTTGTGTACAGTCGTGTAAAAGTCTTATTCCACCTTTATCTTTGCTTTTTTTCAGAGACACAAATTACTGATTTAAATGTGTTTAAAGATTAAAGTCACTATTTAATGTGACCTCTGACCCCGTATGACAAGAAGCAGCACAAACTATTAGAAACATCTAATAGTGTTGATTGAAACCTGATTATTTTGTTAATTTTTTTCAGTTTGGTTATTATTGTTTTATTTGTTTTGTTGATTGTTTTATATTTTTGGATTTTTACTCATTTTGTTTATTGCTTTGTAATTTTTATTGATTATTGTATTAATTGTAAATATTTTGTCGATTATTTTATACATTTTTGCTAAATTTGTTTTTTATTTTGTTCATTTGGTTAATCATTTATTTTGACAATAATTTTTTAAAAATGTGTATATATTTGTTAGATTACTTTATTCTTTTTGTTGAATATTTAGTTCTTTTTTTGTTGATGATTTAGTTGTTTGGGTTTTTTTTGGGTTTTTTTTTTTTTACCATTTTTTTCAATCTTTTGGTTATTTTGGTCATTGTTTACTCATTTTTGTTATTGTTATTATTTTTTTCATTTGTCGCTCATTGTGCTCATTTTTGTCCAGTTAGTTACTGGTAAGAAACTTAAGTATATTAATGTATTAAATCTGATATTGTCTGAACAAAAGGGTTAAAGACATGTCAAGTGCAAAGGGAGTTCACACTAAATACGACCACTTTGTTGTTTTTTCTTTTGTTTTGTTTTTTTATTAATATGAACTATTTTTTCTTTGAAACTTTACTTTTTCCTTTTGTGGATACTTCACACACATCTACATTGGATCTAAATACTGAGGAGAGACTCAGAAATAAACAAAACAAACATAATGTTTGACTAGGACTGGATATCTTTGTGCTCCTTGTGGTTAATGAGGACTTGGTCACATAAAAACTACAAAAGGCTTCAGGAAGTTTGTGAAAAACTATTGTAAAACAACATCATGAAACAGACTTTTACAACATTTGAATCCATGTAATGATGTCAGGTTTGGAGAAAACCCCACAGACGGCTCTAATTTGACCTGCTCTGACATTTGCTTTGACATGTTAGTGAGACCTGGTGTTGATTGTCGGTTTTATTTTTGCCGGTCTCACCTGTCTGTTCTGCTGAACTGTCAGTCATGTCGTGTGTGTTGAGACCAAGGCCTTCTGGACAAATCAAAGTCACCTTCCTTTTCTTTCTGTGTGATTTGTTTGGGCAGGCGTTGTTGGAAACGTGTCAAAATGTCACATTTTTCTCAGTTCACTTATTCATAACCGAGGGCCAGTTGGAACAAGACAAAACTAATCCAAAAACCACCCTGCACTTTAAACAATGATAGACTGGGACCGGTCTTGAATGGTATTTAATAGTGTGGCACTGTTTATTCACCTCGTCTGCTTCGTAAATAAACATGTGGACAGTAAACACTTTAACTCTGTGGTGTCCAGGTGAGCATATTATGCATCCTTTGCTTTTCATGTCATAGAATGTCACATTATGTTTCACACTGTAATGTCATTTGAAGTCTTATGTATAAACAGTAGTAGGAAAAAATGTTTGGACACTCTAAAAATTTGACCCAATCTCAAATATTATCATGAAATATTTGCAGGAAAATCTTTTTTATGTTTCCAAAGGTGTGGCTGCATAGACACAAACACATGCAGATGATTTTTTTGTACATTGATAACCTCGTGGGATGCAGGTGAGCATATTATGCTCATCGTGAAAAATAACATGACCTTTTATAACATGAAAGGTACAATTTGAATTAGGTCAGAATTTAGAAGTTGTTCATTTTTGCATGATTTTAAAATTCTGACCCAGCCACTAAAATAAAGAGTGTTAAATTCCTACAATATCACTCTTCACCCAAGTGAGTAAAAAATGCACAATACCCATTTTAACATTTAGCATATGACTTAGCAGAAAAAAAAAAATCACCAATGTTGCTGTTAATTATTGATATGTGCCAGGCTGAACAAATAAAAAAAAAACAAAACATTTTTATATAGTGATGGATGGATATTGGAGAAAAAAAGGGTTTTTTTTGTATCAACAATATCCTTTGTTTGCATTACAAGCATGGTATTTAAAGGGTTAAAATATGGCAGTTTTTCTGTATTTGTTTTTCACCCTTGGCCACACTGGCTGCAGGGTATTATGATCAGTTGGTCGTCCGTCCATCTGTCCAAAAGCTTTGGCATGCACTGATAAGTCAAGCCACTTGGTGGCAGTAGTGCACCTGATAAGTCAGGCCGAGGGTTTTTCAGATTGTGATTCAGTTTGATCATGGTGATACATGTGTCTGCAGAAGGTTATGGCTGCCTCAGCTCTCCTTGAATTTCGTCATGTTGATGCGTTGTACTAATATGGCAATAAAGATTCTATTCTGTTCTATTCTATTGTGCACACATTATGTTTTTGTTTATAACTCTGATGAAATACAAAAAATGTCAATGTTTTTTTTATTGTTTATGTTTTGTTTCTTCTCTGTCTATTTATTGTTTTGTTTTTCCACTGTGTTTTATTGAATTGTACTATATTTTATCTTTTTTATTGACTGCTGAAAAATATGCTGCTAATTCACTTCTCACTGTATTGTTCAGTGTACAATGACATTAAAGATGCGTTCTATTTTTGTTTTCTAAAATGTGTCTGTCATAGCCCAGACTACAGTCAATCTTTAATAGTGCAAAAATAATCTTTTCATACTAACTTGTTTCTAAATAAATCCCGTTGACGTGCGGTAGTGACATGGACAGGTTATGTTCCATTTCTGTACAGTCGTAAATCACTCAGCACATTTAGGAGCTGATTTGCTTTTCCTTTTTTTTTTTTTGGTATGTGGAACTTGGCATATAGGATGATGCAGCAGATGGACCAGTTCAACTGTTGCATCATCTCTGTCTGTTTTTCTTTTAATTTCTTATATGACATAATGTGTATCAACAGAATTTATTACTATAATATGACAGTTGTATAAACAGAAGTACCAGCACAGAGGTGTGTTGTGATTGTTTAAGGTTTAGTTTTAGTCACCTGCTTTTTCTTTGTGTGTGTGTGTGTGTATGTGTGTGTGTGTGTGTTTTATATGTGAATAGGCTTTTATATCATTAGTTTATACTATTGTTTATCCTGTTTTTATATTATTATTTTTTATACTGTAAATGTATTTCTCTGTTGAAAAGTCCAATCAGGGATGAGACTTGCAAATGAGCTCAGTGCTCTTCTGTCCACTATAGTCACTTTTCCATTAGGCTTATTCGCAAAACTTTACCAATAATTAATTACTAAATATTGAAAAAACAGAAGTGCATTACGTCAGTTTTTCCATTACATCACAAATGTGATGGTTTGTTCATTTATTATTTCAAGATGACACAAAAAGTCATTCCATGAACATATTGACGAGCATAAATATGGTGTTTATTTACAGATATATTCATTATTATTATTATTATTATTATTTTACATTACCCTCTATCTGGTACCAAATTATAAAATTATTCAGTTTCCTGGTGTATCCTCACATACCGCACCATGTTTCTGTTAAAACTCTTTTTCTTTGCTTGTTGTAAGATCTGTCCAAATCCGCTTGTTTGTTTTTTTTGTTTTTTTTAACTCGCATGACTATTTGCGATAAAAGGTCTTTCCATAGCCTGGCAGGCCAAATTTTACATGAACTGTATAGTCTGGAATCAGACCATTGACAGAGCTGAAGCCTGTGGGTGGATTCAACTGTTGTCGTTCAAACTGTTTCTGCATGTAATAGGCAAGTTCTATGACCAATCAGAAGCCTCATCCTTCTAGCTACAAGTAGACCCAGCTGGTATATTAGATTTGTTACCGTAGCCGGTCGGCAAAACAGCAAATACATCCTTCTTTAAAATGAATGACTTGAGTGCTTCTTTCTACTCAACTTTTAAAGAAAAGCCCAAGTCGAACTCTTCCAAAATCGATGACAAAAGCCGATTCAAATGAGCGCAGTTCATTGTCATCAACTTCATCCATCTTCGTTGCTCTCTATGGTTGTTCTATCTCGCCCTCGCACAGCCCTGTTGTCATCATGCAAAGCCCGCCCCAATGACTCGCTACACAGACAGAGCGTTTTGATTGGTCTGACTTACCCTGTGTCGAAGCCAGGAATGGCTCCTACCGTGGGATGCTAGACCACAAGCGAGGCAAGAATATTTTCTGCCGCTAGGTGGTCTAGATTTCTCGGCTATGTTTCAATTGCAGTTTTGTAATATACCAGTTTTGCAATGGCCAAAAAAAAAACCTCTTGCCAGCGCAAAAATTTTTAATCGAAAAATTTGAGTTTTGGTGAAATTGTCGTTTTTCCATGAGGTAAATTTTAATGTGCAAATTATATTTGCGATATTTGAGGGTCAATGGAAAAGTGTCTTGTGTTCCACTGCACTGTCCCTGATAAATTAATAAAATAGCATAAACTAATAATGTAATTCTCACTGTCCTCTGTGTCTTCCAGACTGTTGCCATGCTGTCGGAGGTTGGCGCATGAGAAAACATGGCGTCAGACTTCTATTCCAGAGATGGTCTGGTGGAGAGAGGGCCCATCCCTCTGGACATCGACAATGTCCAACTTCTGCTGCAGGGTCAGTTTTATATCACACTCTTTGATTTTTATTTCACCGACCAAACTTAGTGTGAAGGCGCTGTGGTGTTATTGTTGTCTTCATTGTTGTCATCTTCTCATATGAGACTACTGGTCAGATTTTATGTGTATCTTCCTCGGGACAATGTCTGCAAAGTCTGTTCCCTGTTTTAAGAGATGTAGAATTTTTGACGTATTTTTGAAAAATTAAAAATGTGCTTATTTGTATTTATAATGGTTCATATTTTGATGGTTTGTAATATGTAAATAAATAAAGATATCAATATAGTTACTATTAAACACGGATAGGAAGTCATATATGGACTTTCATTTTGGTCCACGACCTTTGACCTTGAGTGACTTTGAAGGGTCAAACTCAAGGTCACCAGTATCGAGATTTCAACAGTCTCCTTTTCTGAAACTATAGGTCAGATTAATTTAAAATTTTGTGTGTATTTTCCTTGGGACAATGTCTACAAAGTCTGTTCACAGTTTTAAGAAATTATGATCTTAGAATTTTTGATGAATTTTTGAAATATAAAAAAAAATGCTTAGTTGTACTTACTATGGTCCATATTTTGATGGTTTATTTCATGTACATTCTTACAGATATCAATACAGTTACTACTAAGCACTGATAGGAAGTCAAACATGGACTTTCATTTTGCTCCATGACCTTTGACCATGAGTGACTTTGAAGGGTGAAACTGAAGGTCACCAGTATCTAGATTTCAACAATCTTCTTCTCTGAAACTATGGGTTGGATAAATTTAAAATTTTGTATGTATGTTCCCTGGGACAAAGTTTATTCACAGCTGTGAGAAATTTGGAATTGAGATGAATTTTTCCTTGTCTTCTAATGGTTCATATTTGGATGGTTTATAGCTTGTGAATGGTTACAGATATCAATCTAGTTCCTATTGATCACTGATAGAAGTAATATTTGGACTTTGATGAATTAGTTGAGTTCTCCTCCAGTGAAAGTCCCGCCCACTTGTACTGGGAGATTAACCCCAAGCATTCAGAACACAGGACTGGAACATAGAACAGAACCTGACAGCCTCACACATTTAACTTGATAGAGCAGGCTGATGGGATGCAGTAACATTGCTCCTATTTTTATTTGTAGAACCTAGAAAAGGCATCTGTTGTGCTTTATTTTTACTGTATTCACCATAGTGCTATTAATGAGTCACTTCTGCAACCATTCCAGTGATTGTTTTGCTCATCCAGAGAAAAGTCTGAGCTCATGTGAGTGTAAAAAGAAAAGAGCCCCGTGTCTTGATTTCAGTGTTTTATCTGGGTTGTCGTGGTAACATAATAACCATCAGGCTCCGGTTGTGTTTCAGCCTCAGCGGGGCAGTTCACTGACCCGGTCTCAGGCCGCTGATGGCTCCGTCTTGTTTCACTTTTGGTCCTTTTTTCTGAGGTCACGCTTGGTTTAATCTACTGAAACTGAACCCTGTTCTCTGAGAGGCATGAGTCATGTTGCAGAAAATGTCCACAGGGACGGAGGACGGGCTGGAGGAAATAATAAACGCTGCTCACTCACTCATCAGCCCAACGTCTCCAGGGGCTTTTATGAAGAGATGAAGCTCTGCCGCGATGCATCGGCTTTGTAACACGATCACATTCTCACCACCAGTTTGACTGATTATCAGCTCTCAACTTTTGGAGTCACTTTTCCAATGGCTTTGTCACTTTGTGTGTTAGATTCTGGAATCAGGACACTTTTCATGGCAAGTTAAAATAGTCAATAATGAAGTGACAGTTGATGTGGGTTGAGGAGTTCCTCTGTTGTAAAGCAGTCGTCACCAGAACAAAGAAAAGGATATAGTTGGTTTGTGATTACAAGTTAACAGGTTGATGTGTTGTGCATCTAAATAATATTATGTTCTTTTTATTTAACCTTTATTTACCCAGAAATCCCCTTTGACTTTAAGAACATGTGTTTATTTCACCGGCTGATGGCTTTCATCTTCATTAGCAATTTCTTCAAACATCTTCTCTGAAGAAACTACTGGTTAAATTTATTTCAAATTTTATACGCTGCTTCCTTGGGACAATGTCCACAAAGTTTATTCACAGATTTGAGATATTTAGATTTCTGAACTTTTTCTGTTTTGTTTTTATTGGAAAAGGTGATAAAATATCTTCAACATTTCCATTCAAACATAAGTTATCTATTAGACTTCTTTTTATGTTTCTTATTTTATACATCCAAAAGTGTAAAAAAAAAAAAAAAAAAAAAAGCAAAAAAAAAAAGAAACAAACATAAGGACTGAGTGCTTACAGTTTTGGTATTTCTTACTTTAAAAAAAGAGTTTTGAATTTTAATGAATTTCTGAATTATTTAAAAAGTGCCTTTACTTATAATGGTCCACATTTGGATGCTTTATAACATGTAAATACTTCCAGATATCAATATAGTTAGTATTGAGCACTGATAGGAAGTCACATATGGACTTTCATTTGGGTCCATGACCTTTAACCTTGAGTGGCTTTGAAGGGTCAAACTCAAGGTCACCAATATCTAGATCTCAACAATGTTCTTCTCTGAAACTACTGGTCAAATTCATTTCAAATTTCACATGTATTTTCCTTGGAACCATGTCAACAAAGTTTGTTCACAGTTTTGACAAATTTTAATTTTTACAATTTTTGATAAGTTTATTTTAAATATTAAGAAGGTACCTTTACTTATAATGGTCTGTATTTTGATGGCTTACAGCATGTAAATGGTTCCAGATAACAATCTAGTTTCTATTGATCTCTGATAGAGGTCATATATGGACTTCGCATGAATTAGTTGAGTTCTCCTCCAGTGAAAGTCCCGCCCACTTCTATAGTTAGATTGATCTAATGCATTCAGACCACAGGACTGGAACATAGAACAGAACCTGACAACCTCACACATTCAACATGTTGATTGATTCTTGACAGAACCTGTTTCTCAGATACAGGGACACTGGTCCTATATTTGACTAATATTGTCCAGCTTTAGTGTGACCCACCCTGCAGATTCCCTCTTCCTCTTGGTCGATGACCTATTACTGTGACCGGGTCTTTGTCAAAACTGATTCACCCGAGGCTGAAGTCAGTTCAACTGTGAATCAAACTTTTTTGTGTTGATATGATGGTGAGCCTCATTTTCAGTTTGGCTCTTTTCTTTGCTCTGTCCATCTTCAGGTCATTCTTATTCACTTTTCTTTTGATTTATGGACTGATCAGTTCCCTGAAGTTAAAATCCTATCTTTTCTCTCTAACATACCCTTCAGAATCAGTCTGTTTTCACCCACCCCAGTTCCTCTCCTAATTTTACATGGTTCTCTACTGAATATTTTTAACACATGATTCCCCACACTTCCTCCTCACATTTCGAACAGAGTGTTTTTATTAAAGCCTTGTGCATTTTCTTTCAGTTGTGTAATCTGCAGAATGGCTGATGTAAGACCCCATGATGAGCTGTCGTAAATCACACTCCAGAGAGGCTTTTTCCTAAATATTTAAGGCAGTAATGATGAAAGAATGTCACTAAAAATAGATGGTATTACACATGAATCCTTAGTCAATGTTAAAGTTACCTCAGCTATATCTATATCTTATGATTATGGGATGTTTTTACTGTGTCCGAATAGTTGGATGCACATTAGTTAATAGGATTTTAGGTTTTCTTCAGGAGTCTAAGTCATATTAGATAAGAGGCACAGAGAAATATGTTGATTTTATTGATTGTGTCCTTGTGTTTTTAGAAGGTGGTCAAGAACAGGAGCTGGTTTTAATTGATAGACTGTTGGAGGGTTTGTCGATAACTTCATGTTGAGGTTTCATCCTTTTTCTGAAGATGTTTCTGAGGTTCAAGTGTCATTTGGTTTTCATTAACCCGAGAGTCCACTCTGTCCATAAAACATGCATTTGACCATAAGTGAAGAATCCATGTTGTGAATTTTCTTGTAGTTATTTTTTATCTCTTCAGTCGATTGGCCATGAGCTTTTTTGAAGGCGCTGCATCTGGTGGCAACATCTTTGTTAGCAATTTCTTCAAAACATCAAACATCTTCTCTGACAAAACTAGTGGTTGGATTCATTTCAAATGTTTATGTATCTTCCTCAGAATAATGACTACAACATGTGTTCACGATTTTGGGAAATTTAGATTTTTGCATTTTTGAAGAATTTTTAGATATTAAAAGTTTGCCTTTACTTCTAATGGTCCATATGTTGATGGTTTATAACATGAAAATTGTTACAGATATCAATATAGTTCCTATTGATCACTAATAGAAGTCATATATGGACTTTCATTTAGGTTCATGACCTTTGACCTTGAGTAACTTTGAAGGGTCAAACTCAATACCACCAGTGTGTAATGTACCAAGTTTGAACCCAGAAGCGAGACCAGAGACAGAAGTAATAATTAAAGGAGTTTACTGATTTGACAACACACAATACAATAAACTCTGTAATACACTGAGTGTGTATGAGTCCTCCTCTCGCACACCAGGGTGCACTGCTAGGTGCGGCTGAGCCCAAGGTGGTCCAGGAACTGGGCTCCAGGTGAGCGAGGATGGACAGGTGGTAGTCGGGGTCGAGGG
>JAQQZY010000016.1:28412072-28428627 GCA_030068375.1 Ostorhinchus rueppellii | reverse complement strand
CTGGGATAGGCTCCATGTGACCCCCGTGACCCTAGTGAGGATTAAGCGGGGATAGAAGATGAATGAATGAATGAATGGAATAAATAATAAACAATAAACCGCATTGAGATGCAGACAGATGTTCAAAGTATGAAGAGGAAAAACTAACTGTAAACATATGTTTGTGTTTACTGTGTAACCTGACATATTTCCATCTATATAATGTTTTTTATAGCCACCATTTGTTCCACTGTTTTCAGTTACATTCTTATCTGTTTCATCTTCAGTTATGTATGTTTTTCCTACATAATGGAAATGTTTCATAAGGATATAACACTAACAGATTTACCAAGTAGGTTGAAACAACATAAAACATAAAAGATAAAGATGCAATACCAAAACAAATAAAAATACACATGACAGCAGTACATGGAATCAGCCACTAGATGGCAGTCAGGTCCTTACAGTCCAAAGGCTGATTTTCTGACAGGTACCGAACGTTTACATTTGTTTGTTCAGGTCCATGATATTAAGGAGGAACTGGGGGGTCTTGGAGAGTCCATGGAGGAGCTGAGGAGTGTCTGCAGACAGCTTCAGTCCCACCTGAAGAAGATTCCAGACTGTAGCGAAGCTCCGTTTGAAGCAGAAGCTGATACGCTGATGGACAACTGGTTGGATGTAAGGATGTCAATAAGACTCAGTAAATGTAGAAATTACACAGGAAGTCAAATTTATTCATGATTTTATATCCTACTTTACAAATCACTGATTTAGAATTTCATTAGGTTCAGATACACTATATGGACAAAAGTATGTGGACACGTTGCATTCAGGTGTTTGTTTTCTAATAAGGGTCTGGGATACAAAACAATAATGACTAATGTTAGAATATAGTTTTATGTTATGGGATAAATATGGTTGCATTGGTTAATTTGGGTTAAATTGTTATCTTTGCTTCCTAAATGTTTTTAGTTAATTTATTTCAACATTGATGTCTTTGTTTTTATCCATGACTATGATTTTAAATGTTCTTCCTCTAAATTTCCAAACTATTTTTCCTGCTCTGACTATAAATACTGCTTTTCTACCACATGGAACCATCTACTTTCTTCACATCTCACTTGGGAAGAAAAATCTATGATTAAACTTTAAAGAAATATTGATGTTTACAAACTATATGGATATAAATATTGGGACACATCATGTCTTCAGCTGTAAGATGTCCTGTTGATGAGGATTTGAGATAAAAAACACCAATATGATATTTATAACATAATATAAAACTATATTCTGACATTAGTCATTATTGTTTTGTATCACAGACCCTGTTAGAAAAGAAACACCTGAATTCAGCATGTCCACATACTTTTGTCCATATCGTGTTTAGAAACACAAATATTTCCTTAAAGTTTAAAAGTAACATTTTCTTTCTTTTCTTTTTTACTTTTTAGAAATGTAGAGGTAGAACATTTAAAATCATAGTCATGGGTAAAAAAAAAAAAATCAACATTGAGAGAAAACCATCTCTGAGGCATTTTGGAAACAAAGATAACAATTTAAACATTTTTGTCAATATTGTTTTGTATCCCAGACCCCTGTTACCATAGAAACCCCTGAATTCAGCGTGTCCACATACTTTTGTCCCCATCGTGTATGTTTCACAGACAGAAAAAATAAAGACGTCTTATTCACATGTATTTATTCAACTGGTTTAAATTAAAATGGTGGAATTTGTTACATATAAATTTTCCTTGTATATCATTGAAATATTAATGTTTTTATCTTAAATCCTCATGAACAGGACATGTTACGGCTGCAGACGTGAGGTGTCCCAATATTTATGTCCATTTAGTTTAGAAACATAAATATTTCCTTAAAGTTTAAAAGTAACATTTTCTTTCTATTTTTTTTTTTGTTTTTTTTTTTGTTTTTAGAAATGTAGGGGTAGAACATTTAAAATCATAGTCATGGGTAAAACAATAATAAATCAACGTTGAGAGAAAACCATTTTTGAGGTGTTTTGGAAACAAAGATAACAATTTAACCATTTTTGTCATTATTATTTTGTATCCCAGACCCCTGTTACCATAGAAACAGCTGAGTTCAGCGTGTCCACATACTTTAGTCCACATTGTGTACGTTATTAATGAGGACCACTGGGATGTTTCTGTTGTTGCTCAGCGTCAGTTTCATTCCGTTTTGTCCATGTGCAGGTGACAGAGAAGACCGACGCCTACATGGACAACCTGAAGGTGGGGTTGGAGCTGTGGGAGAAGCAGCTGATGCTGGGTGGAGAGGTGGATGCATGGGCTGGGGCCAAACTGGGCCTGTTTGCAGAGAGCCACCCCTTCCACAACGAGCAACAAGTCCTGGCCATGAGGGTACGGTCCACACAGAACCAAAGACACGTTCATGTGACGTGAATGAACTCATACATGTGACACGTGGTTTATTGACCGTCCCAATGTTTTCCAGGATGAGATTCACACCAACGAGCAGAACATTGAACATTTTCACAAGAAGTCTGTGGAGATCCAGGAGATGCTGCAGAGTCAGGAGTCTCCACTGGAGCTGCAGGTGAGTAATCATCATCGTCATCGTCATCATCTTCATCAGTAGAATTAACCTTTATTTAAGCAGGAAAAAATGGCTCATTGAGATCAAACATCTATTTTTTTGTTCTATTTGTTTGTTTTTTTACTCATTTCTGTTTTAATTGTATTGATTAGTTCATTTATTTATTGATTGATTGTTATTTTACATTTTTTTTTATTCTGTAATTATTTTGCTCATTCTGGTTTTAATTTTATTGGCTTATTTTCTTACATTTTTTGGGTTTTTTTTTCATTTTGCTTATTTGCTTTATCCTGTTCCATTTTTTTTTTTTGTTCATTCTGGTTTTAATTTTATGGATTATTTTGTTTATTTTCTTGTTTTTTTTTTCATTTTAAATTTTTTTCTTCATACCTTTGCTTTTCTTAATTTTCTTTATTATCCTGTTTACTTTTTTTGCTCATCGTGGTTTAAATTTTATTGGTTATTTTTTAATTTTCTTGTTATTTTGTTTGTTTTGTTTATTCTCTTTATCCTGTTCTTTTTTGGGTTTTTTTTTTTTTTTGCTCATTTTGGTTTTAATTTTGTTGATTTTGTTGATTTTAATTTTTTCCTTGATTATTTTGTTTGTTTTTGTTGATATTCAGTTTTGTTTTGTTTGTTTCTGTTTTAAAGAGCCTTACTCTTTAATTTTTAGCTCCTTCTGTAGGTTGTTCCAGACACTGATCATCATTTGGGCTTTAATAATATTATCCAAACTAACTCATTCTGATCTTCTCGCTCTCTGACTCGTTGTGTGGTTCTTAAACTGTGCACTTGTGTCATCTCCAGGTGATGGAGACCCAGCTGAGGAAGAGGATGGAGCAGGTGAAGGAGCTGTTCACCGACTGCACCGATGTCTTCCAGGAGCTGATGGCTGTGAAGAAACACCTCGCTGAGAAGATCGACGACTGTCAGTCTGCCGTCGAGAACCTGCAGAGTTCCATCAGCAAATGTGACGCTTCAAAACCAAACACAGAGACACAGATACAGGTATTCTGTTTGTGATTCTTCTTCTTGTTCTTGTTCTTCTTTTTTTCTTCTTCGTCTTCTTCTTCACCTGTTTTTTAACCACTTTTTTTATCGTTTTTTACCATCTACTATTACTATTTTCTTGTAATATTTCTTACATGTGTACATTCAGTGTTTGTGCTGCAACTGAAACCTTAAATGATCAAGTTCTATCTAATCTCATCTCATCTAATCTAGTCTAATATTATCTAATCTAATCTGATCTAATTTTATCTGATCTAATCTCATCTGATATAATCTAATTAATCTGATCTGAGTTCATCTAATCTCATCTCATATGGTCTAATCTTATCTAATCCCAACTAACCTAATGTAGTCTAATTTTATCTGATCTAATCTATCAACCCTGTCAATCCAACACTAAATTCCTTCTGATTATCAGTGATAATAATTAGAATGTGATGGTCCATGGACGCTGTTTCACTTATTTCAGAACAGATTCGTTGTTGAAACATGGAAAATAAATCTGCATGTTTTAGTTTAGTACAAGCTGTGATCTCCGCTGGCTGTTTTGTTTTGCTTCGTCAGGATCTGTGTGATGAGCTGGACACTCAGGAGGACCGGGCCGAGGCCGTGCTGAAGGAGGTGGGTTTGGTTTCCAGCGTGGCCAGTCCTCAGGCTCTGGAGGCCCTGTCTGTGGACTGCACCCGCCTGAGGGAGGCCATCGCACGCACCAAGGAGATGATCCACCTGAAGAGAGAAGAGAGGGACAAGGGTCTGCTGAAGGTCCTCAGAGGTGGGTGTTGGGTTGGAGGTGGTTTCAGCTGTGATGGAACCTGTCTTTGAGCTGTTTAGAGGAAACGGGAGGTGATGTACAACAACGACACCATGAATTTATCACATTATCAGTTAGTAATGTCACCACATATTAACCCATAAAGATCCAAAAATCCACAGGCGAGCAAAATACATGACATATAAGGAAATAATTTTCCAACAAAACATGAAACATGGCATAAAAGTGAACAAATCCTTCTAAAGTGAGGAGAAAATGAACAAAATACTTGGAGAGTTCATTGATTCATAACTTCCAGAACCCTGTATTTAATCTGTTAACCCTCAAAAACCAAAACCATCTACTGTTAAACACCTGTTGATCCACTAATCCTATCAATACATGTCAATAATTGGTGTAAAATACAGTTCTTCATCTTTTCATGGTCATCAGATATGACCCATTTGGACGTTCAGAGGCTTTGTTGTTACCATGGAAACACCATCATCTTCTACAACATTGATTCACCAGTTAAACCTATGGAGTTGGATCAGTGACAGTAGAGAAAATTAACAAAAATGAATAGGAAAAAAAACCTACAAAAAATGTACTAAACTATAGAAGACTAAAATGAGCAACGAAATGAACAAAAACCATCAAAGTAATGATTAAAATGAGGGAAAAAATAGTAAATCAACAAAATAAGTAACATGAATAAAATAAGCCGCACTCTAAAGTCATTTGAAAAAATATATAATGAAGGCAACAAATGGAACAATAACAAGTCAAACAATAAATTATCTTAACAAAATGAACAAAAGTGAATAAGAAAATTTACAAAATAATAAATAACCAGGGAGAAAAAAGGCAAAAAATGCACAAAATGATAAAAAAAAATGTAAACACTGATTCACCAATAAAACCCATGTCGTTCACTAACGGACAGTGGGTGGAGACACTTGCTGTGTGTTCAGTTATTACTTTTTCTTCAGTTTTCGATATAATAACCCTCAACTTTCATCTGATCTTTTGTGAACATCTACATGATCAGTGAATTAAATGTAGAAAAAGACCTCATTTGCACTGAAAAATGCGAAATACTCTGAGTAATATTATAATAAATTAAATTCAACTTGATTTATAGAGCACATTTCATGCACAAGGCAGACTCAATGTGCATCACAACAGGTATATAACATAAAAAAAAAACAACACTCGTGGTGATCAATCTCTCGTTAAATAGAGAGAAAAAGTAATTTAGGAACTGACACAAAAGTGACACTGGGTCTTTATGGGTTAAAAACGCTCTGATTCAACCTGTTAAAGGTGGGGTGGGAGATCTTTTTTGGCACATATTTTACCATTTGGCTTAAAAATCTCCCCACAGTCGCGTTGCAAGCAATAAAATAGAAGGTTTGGAAAAAAAACGAAAAATTTTGGTTCACTCTACAGTGTAAAATCAACGAAACACACCAACCAATCGCGACGAACTGGTTTTGGTTCCGTATTGGTTCCTGAGAAGTCAATCAAACTTCGGTCTAGCTCTCCCTCCCCCTGTTCAGTCCGAACGTAAAGCTGGCACCCAGATGCAGAGAACAAACAGGAGGAACAGGTTGAGGACTTAAACACAGTTTATTTAAGTTGCGAGTCAAGATATCTATATGACTCTCTTGCAGATCCGTGGGGGTTAATCCGATGCCGTGGTCGGTTATCCGTTCCGTGGTCGTTATGCCGGGTAAAGGGGTACACGAAGACAATACCCCCAGGGGAGGGCTGGCTCTAATCAAATGACAAAAAAGGGTCAGGACCGGGAAAGCAGAGAAGGCAATCAGAACTGGTAGGAGGAGGCAGAGGCAAATACCGGTAGGCATGCGTAGGTCAGAACCGGAGGTCCGTCCGGGGAAGCAAAGGTACAGTTTGGGTGCAGGCAGAATCGGGGGTCCAGAAAACAGGCGTGTGGTCGATATGGTATCAGGCTGGCAAAAGGCTCGGTGGTCAGACATAAAACAGATCATTCACAGAAAAAAGGCAGATAAGACGAGAATGCTGGCACGAAACAATTACTGAGAATATGTTTAACGAACTGGCAACACAATGGACTGAGACAAGGGCTTAAATACACAGAAGGGAGAGGAAGACCATTAGACACAGCTGTGAAGATGAGTGACAGGTGAAAGGAATCACATGAGCAGACCAACGAGAAACAGGAAGACAGGACACTTAACTAAATAAAACAGGAAACAGACTAATGTCTGTTGCCAGACGTGACACCCCCTGTGCGTCCATGTTTTGGTGAATCGTGGAGGCGGGGTTTCGGTGGGTGGGGTGAAGAGGAGGAGGCAGAGCGTTTGGAAGGAGGGGAAGGAGTGTATATTTTCAAAATCTCACTTGTGTTGAATTGCCAGATTTGTTTTTTCCAAGATCTCCCACCATACCTTTAAGTCTGAACATCTTCAGGTTTGGCTTCACATGATAGAAATCAGAAGTTGTTGTGTTTTTGTGCAGATGAAAGGCAGTCGTTTGAGGAGTGGTTCCAGGACTTGCAGCTCTCAGTCAATGAGTGTTTTGAGAATCCTGAGAGCAGAACAATTATGGAAATGTCTCTGCAAAGACTGACTGTGAGTACACGCAGATGAAGACACGATGCTGTTGGAGTCTGTTAATACAGGGTTTGTGCAGGTCATTAAAAAGCATTAAAAGTCATTGAATAGACTGTGAAAATTAAGGCCTTGAATGGTATTAAAAAGCATTAAATTTGATGTCCAGAGGCATTAAAAAATTAAATACACTTAATGAAAAAAAAGTTTTTCATGATTTATTTTGATTATATAAACATTTAATAATTTTTGATCAGAAGTATAGTGTGATGATTGACAGGTGGAACCCTTTAATTGTCTATTGTTTATGGCCGATGCATGAAGTCACAACACCGATGCTTGGAATGCAATGTGGCGAAAGAATGGAGGGAATATTAGCAAATGTCAAAAAAATATGGGAAAATGTAAGTTTGAGCAGAAGTGATTGGAGGAGGAACTATTCAGAACCTGTTAAAGCCTGTGGACGGTAAATGTATTTATAAAATTATATATAAAAGTGTATCTGTATTTGGACATTAAATGTGTTTCATGTGATAATAAAAAGCATTACATTAGATTTACTGATACCTGCAGAAACCCTGGAAATGGTGTTTTCTGCACATTTTCATGGTCTCCTGAAATTATAAAATACGGTTCTTGTTGTATTTTTATTATTTTCCCATTAAACCTGTGCTTTTTTTGTCTGTTTTTGATGGTTTTAAATGTAGACCAGTGCTCACAGAGCTGGGCTGTCAAGCTCCACATACAACCCAGTGTGATCTCAAGTGGGTCGGACCAGTAAAATAATAGAATAACTGTGGAGAACTAAAATAAATAATGGGCAATGAGATTCCAAGGTGCTGTGATGTATTTGTGTAACTTGTCGGATGGAAACGTAGCAGGAAATGACTTATACTTCATTAAAGTACTTTTAGTGGCTGTAAAAAAGCTATTACAAGGAACTGGGGAAAGACAGAAGCACCAACAAAGGGCCAATGGATCAGAATTATTGTAGAAATATATTCAATGTTAAAAATAACCCACAAACTGGGACTATGAGAGGCACAGATAGACGGAAGATGGAGTAAATGGATAAATATAGAACCAGAATGGAGAGACTGAATTATATAACTGTAATGTTGTTTACCCAAGTAAGGTTTGTTTGTTTATTTTTATTTTTTTTATTTTTTAAAATTGTTTTCACTGTTATAGGTTTAAAAAATTTAAGTGAAAAAAAAGAATAACATAAATAATCCACATTTTTTTCTCTTTGTTTTAGTGTGAAAAAATTCAGTTACATAATGAAGATGTGAATAACCATGTACAATCTGAAACTTTAGAAAAATCAGTTTAAGTTTATTATTAACATGACTTGCAGTGGATCTACAAATACATGAAACATTTAATAACAGGCAGAATATTGTTAAAATGTAACCTATTTTTCTTCAAACATTTCTGGATGTTCATATTTGTTCAGGTTATTCACATTTTGTTGTTAAAGGATAATTTGTAAATTTAAACATTTTTCTTTCTTTTTTTTTTTTTTTACATTAAACCAAGAAGACAATTTGGAGTCATTATTTATAGGTTATTATTCTATTATTTGACTTCAGACCATCTTGGTCTGAATGTGGAACCTGAACTGAAATGAGTTTAACGTCCTTGACTCTTTAGATCTTCAGTGTAATTTTTTGCATTTCACAAATTCATCCCATGTGCTGGACCGGACCCTTTGGCGGGCTGGTTTTCTGTGTTTGACCCCCCTGTTATAGAGTGTGTTGTGTCCTTCAGGGTTTCTTAAAGTCCAAAGACGCCCACCGACGTCTGGAGCAGCTGCAGAACCAGTTGGAGCGCGGCCGACAGCAGATTCCTCCTGAGCAGCTGTCTGAGCTCACAGACTTCCTGAAGGAGCAGCAGGAGGAGGTGACCACGTTCAGGAGCCACTGTCAGAACAGACAGACGCAACTGGAGGCACTGCTCAGCGACATGGACAGGTACACGCTGCCTCTGCTCTGCTAATCACACAGCTCTGATGGACTGTTATGTAGAAACACGGTGAAAACAAAACCATATTGACCCGTCGGAGTCTGTGGATGCACCCTGGTGTCCTGGTATCAACGGATTTAAGACGGTGAATCAGCAGATGGAGCCTCACTAGTGTGGAAAGTGCAGATGTCAAAGTAAAACTGTGGAAGCAATAGTGTTGAAAGACCAAGTAAAATCAGCCATTTTATTTTTTTTAAACTTAGATTTTTTAGATTTTATACAACTCATATACCTTTTTACTAGTATTATAATCTCTAATTCAACACTGCAAAAAATCTAAATCGTAACAGGTGTATTTGTCTCATTTCTAGTCCAAATATGTCATCACACTTAAAATCAGACAGAATCACCTAAAGAGGAACTTTTCAGTGAGATAGAGGAACTCATTTTTCAACAATAGATCTGGAAAATCTGAATTAAAGAAATCATACCAAGATAATTTTCACTTGTTTTCTTTTTTTTTTTTTTGTTGTTGCTTGAATTAAGCAACAAAAATCTTGAATTAAAACCCTTTTGAACCTGCTGCAACCAAATTCAGTTGCTGGCAATGGGATTTGCTGTGCAGCAGGGTGCAGCAGGGGACCAAGGGTTAAGCAGAAGTCTGCCAATGTTGTGTTTGCGTGGTTTTATGTTCAGTGTGTTAATACAGCATGAAATAAAAAAAAAAACAAAAAACACTTTATTTATCCTTTAGGAACTTCATTTGCAGGTGGAGCATGAAAAAATATACAGAACATAAAACCTGTCTATTCACACATGATAGATAAAACTAGATAAAAGATAAGGATAAAATAGATAAAAAGTAAACACTTTTATAATGAGCGATGTAAAGGTAAATTCAACAGTATTCAAGAACGGTCCAGATCCACTCAGACTAATAAGGGTTAATACAAAATCTAGAAAAGACTCTGAACATAAGATAATGTGTTGGATGTTTGGTGTTTTTTGTGTTTCAGTTTGCAGAAGCAGCACAGTGTCTTCAGTGAGTGGCTTCAAACCAAAGAGAAACAGTCTGTGGACGCAGACAAAGTCAAACGTCTTCTGAAAGAGCTTCAGGATGAAAGGTGACGTAACATCCACATCATTAAAAACAAAGAAGATCCCAACGTTAATGCACGTATAGTTCCTCTCTGTAGAAGCGCAGACTGTATGTAGAATGTGTTTCATGTTACTTCCACAGTGGGAAGGTTGAATCCCTCCGTGAGCTGCTGGCGTCCGTTCGCAGGCAAGGCGTCAGAGCAGACAACCTCCTGAAGAACGGCGACAACCTGATCCAGCGCTACAGGAACCTGGAGGTCCGGCTCCAGAACCAGGCCGAGGCCCAGAGCGCCTTGGACGGACAGTTCAACAAGTTCAGCAGCCAAGTCGAAAGCACCAGGACCTGGATCAGCGAACTCCTGCAGCCCCTCACCTCCACTGGAGAAACCAAGAAGACTGAGGAGATCAAACAAATGGCACAGGTCAGTGAAGGCACCGGACACCAACACCTGCGTTTAGATTGTTAACCCCTTCATGACAGTTATTCCGAAGCTGTTCTCTTGTGTGTTCAGGGGTTTGTTGTTTTCGTCGCATATCAGCCGACACAGTGGACACCATCCCAAAAACACAGTAGCTTCAAGTAACATCTACGGATTAATGTGATTGTTAAAATTTCTACACATTTATTTTATATTGGAAGACATTTACAGTCAGTTTACAATGTCATGTCGACTAATTGGACCCCAGGCACCACTGGCTGTATTTACACTGTAAACTTTACTGTTCTGGATAAACCTGACCTGCACTAACATGTTTTAGCTTCAATCAAGTGATTATCATTATTAGAGTGTAATTAACTTTTTTTTTTTTTGTTGTTTTTTTTTACATGGGTGTTAGTGTAGTTAGTGTTGTCATTTTCTATTGTTTACAATGTGCTGATTTTAGAGGCGGGGTCAAAATAAAAAAAAAAACAAAACAAATGCAGCTGTGGCCTAGATGGCTGAAGAGTCGGCCTGTGACTGAAGGGTTGGGGGTTCGATTCCCTGGACTGGTGGAAGGTTGTTGGCTGATGTGCCCTTGAGCAAGGCACTTAACACTCTCATTTGCTCCCCGGGTGCCTAATATGGCGAGCCCACTGCTCCCAGCATGCAGTGTGTGTGTGTGATGCATGATGATCTAGTTATGGGTGAAAGGCAGAAGACGCATTTAAGATAAGATAAGATGAGCTTTGTTTGTCACATGCCCAATTATACACAGTACAATGTGCAGTGAAATGTGTTCTGTACCTGCATCCAGTTTCACTAAAAAGAAAAAAAAATAAATAAAAGATAAAGCTTAAAAAAAAAAATAAATAAATAAATAAATAAATGTAAGTTCAATAGAAAAATAAGGTTCAGAAATATATATACATAAGTAAATCAAAATCAGGAAATAATCATAATCATCATCAAGTGAATCATTTCGGTGTGTGGAGCATGTTTATGTGTGTAACAAACGGCTACTGACAAAGTAAAGATTCTGTTCTATTCTATTCTACTCTATTCTATTCTATTCACGTGGTTCCAGGCACAACAAGCCCCGCCCCTCACACGTATTATAGCTTATTTTGGCATCGGTCCAGCTGTCATCATGTGTATGTGTGTGCTGATGTCAGTATAGATATAAACAGCATGGACACATTTGGCCCATTATAAGTAAATGGGGGAAAAAATATTTTAAAAATTTGAACATTAACCAACTTTTCCCAAAATCAGATCTATTCTGGGTCACTGGCAATCTATAAGCCCAGTTTGATTAGAATTCAATGAATAGTTTTGCTGCTGAAGTTTAAACAAACAAACAAAGAAAGCAGGTTAAAGGGAACAACTCTTGAATTCTGACCTAAACCAAATTGTGAAAAATAATCTGAATGTTTATAACATGAGGTGCAGAGTGTATAATCTGCTCACCAGATACCAGAAGGTTAAATATCGTCTCATATCATCACAGTCTGTCCCACATCTTCAGTTCTGCTCAGTCCTGACTCTGGGCCCGAGCAGATGGTTCATATGGCACCACATGTTCCAACTCTGTCGCTTTCATGTTCAGACCATCCTGAGTTCCAAACCCGAGGGAGACTCTAAAGTCGACGACCTGAGACACCAGAGCCAGAGTCTGTGTGAGCAGGATCTTCAGGAGAACCAGAGGCTGGAGGTCCAGAGGTCGGTCCGAGACACCGAGGAGCAGTGGAATAAATCTCTGCAGGTGGTGGAAGACGCTCTGTCCAAAGCCAAGACCCAGGTCCTGTTAGACCAGAACCTGGACGCCTTCAAAACCCACCAACACAGTGTCCAGTCCTGGATTACGGAGCAGGATGAGAAGGTCCAGGCTCTTGGTGGACTCATGCCGGCTAAAGAACGAGTCCAGGCTGCACAGGTGAGTTAACAAATGTTACAGCTGCAGAGAGTGTGTTGTTTATCCTTTAACCCTTTCAGGTAAAGGTTCTGCTGTGAGGATGTGTTTGTGTTCCTTCAGTGGTT
Source organism: Ostorhinchus rueppellii (assembly GCA_030068375.1). NCBI lineage: Eukaryota > Metazoa > Chordata > Actinopteri > Kurtiformes > Apogonidae > Ostorhinchus > Ostorhinchus rueppellii. Next base: position 28,416,190 of record JAQQZY010000016.1, on the reverse strand, counting down.
TTAGGGTCAAAACAGGTGAAAGAACAGAAAAAGACAAAGAGAGGAATTAAGTTTGAAAGGTTTGGACTAAATAAGGCACGAGAATGAACATTAATAACAGATTTAGGAAGTTGAACATCAACTGTGAACTGAAACAAACTGAACAACAACAAGGATTTGAACTCAGGCCCTGCAGTTTATGTTTTGGCTCTTCTTTTTATAAATCAGTATGGTTGGTTTTTGACACCTGTTTAACCCCATAAAGCAGTTACACAGTCAAAATTCAGAAAAACACATTAAAAATATATAAATGACTAAAGGAAAATCACCACAACACTGAAAACATCAGTAAAAACAAAACAAAAAAACCCACAAAAAAATCCTAAACCATCTAATTTTATAGTGAGTCCTTTGGTCCGAAGTGGACTGAGCATGCTCAGATGTTTATGGAAAGAACAAAATCTATTTTATCAGCATGGTTAGATTTTTTTTCCCTTTTGAGCAATCGGTTGAATTTTTTTGAAATACTTGTACACAGTGGTCACTGCAGTGGACAGCTATTCTACAGCTGTTCTCTTGTGTATTGCTGTTCTTGATAAAACTGATCTACAGTAACATGTTTGAGTGTAAATCAATTCTTATTTGTTAGACTTTTTTTTTTTTGCATTTTATCTCCAGGAAGTGAGTAATAACTAGTATTATAGTATGTTAAAATGTGAGAAAAACATCAGATTAACTGCATTATAAATGTTTTCCTTTCATAGTTTTCATATCACTTTCTGATATTAGGTTTTACACACATTTCTTTGCTTCAAAAATTAAATGCGTGGACATTTTTTTCAACATTGTTTTTTTCATGTCTAAGAAGGACTAAAAACACTCAAGAAAAAAACTCTTGATTAAGGTTCATATAATTCATGCATGAAAGGGTTCAAATAAATCACACATTCAGAATGACCACCACAGATACGTCAGGGGTTAGAGGGGTGTTTCTCAATGGGGCAGTACCATTAGGGGGGTGTTTAGGGTGAGAAAGCTGAGAGGGGGGCGCTGGCACCATAATGGGGGGCGTTAGTCTGTCTAAGTATCAACATCAAGCACCACGTTATGTTCCGTCCCAGCCTAGGGGTTTACTAGGACGTACATACAGTAATATGCTCCATTTGTTCACCACCAACTCCCAAATTACAAAATCCAGACCGAAAACAAAACTACATTTCATATTTATTATTAAACAACTAAAGGAGGGTAGGAGAGGGTAGGGCTAAAACAACAAACAAAAGTTCTTCTTCAAAAGGTAAAACTTAATACTCTATTCTCAAAAACAAAAATAGGGAAAACAAAATACAATATTCTAATCTAGACTCCCTAACGAAAAAACAGGAGAAAAAAAAACAAAAAGAGCCGCCCTCCCCTACAAATACAACAATACATACTATCAAAAAGTATCATAAAACTCTATATTTACTATTTACAAAAACTCTCGAGCAATACTCAATGTCTGGATACGAAGCAAAAAACACACAGGATCAGGTTTGTGGTCGGCAGTGACCAAGACAGAGACAAAGCACTGGACTGGAGGCCGTTTATAAAGGGTGAATCAGCAGAGTCCTCCAATCAGCTGCTCCTTCCTGTCGAACACACACAACACAGCACCCCTACAGGACTGGGGGGAAACACACATTCTACAGAAATACACAGAAATAAACAAATTATAACCCAGGGTCATAACAGCTATGTCAGTGGTGAGTTTCTGTCATCCACCTCAATATAGAGGATCCTTCGTTAGACCCACCCACCCACTCCCCCAAGGCTCGACATTATGTAATGGAACGTATAACGGTATGATGACAAAAAGGGGCGTTTCCTCATTAAAGGTTGCAAAACACTGGGTTAAAGTGTTAAAGGTGTCAGTGAGAAATTACCACCTGATGGGTTGTTTGTTCTCTTTAGTCGTCTTGGAGTTCGAAGCCTGAGGGGGATTCAAAGGTCCAGGATCTGAAGCAGCGATGCCAGAGTCTGTGTGACAACGAGGCTTTGGATGAAACCAGGAGACACGAGATCCAGGACGCAGTGAGACAAACGGAGGAGCAGTGGAATAAAGCTTTGCAGGTGGTTGAAGATGTCCTGAACAAAGCAAAGACTCAGGTCCTGTTAGACCAGGACCTGGACGCCTTCAACGCCCTCAGAGACAGTGTCCAGTCCTGGATCACGGAGCAGGATCAGAAGGTCCAGGCTCTTGGGGGAAACATGCCGGCGGAAGAACGAGTCCAGGTCGCACTGGTGAGGTTCAAACACCTCAGAATCACAAATGTTTGAGCTGTGAAGAACATTTTAAAATAATTTAGATCAGGGCACGGGTGTCGGACTGATTTCAGTTCAGATTCCATGTTCAGCCCAGTATGATGTAAAGGGAGCAGGAAAATAATAACAGAATTAGTTTAGTTTAGTTCAGACACAAACATAATACAAAGCAGAGGAAAAAATAAAACACGACAAAAAAAAAGAATTGTAGAAAAAGGAACAACTACATAATAATAACCTATGAGTAATAATCCAAATGTTTTTCTTTAGTTTGAAAAAAGTAAAATTACAAAATGAAAATGTGAAAAACCTGAACAACCATATACAAAAACGTGCTATTTTCTAATACAACGATATAACTCCAAATTTTTCTCTTTTTGATGCAAAAAAAGTGCAATTTCAACAATATTCTGTCTAGTTTATCATTTACACCTGTGCATTACAACTTACAGATCACAATGGATCTACACATACACAAAACAAGTAGGAAAATATATTGGAAAGTTTTGGACTTACTGACACAGATTTAAAGGAACACGGTTTCAATTCTTGATTTTCTTATGGTGTAAGAACCAATATGTCCAGAAAAATATGTTTGATACAAGCATTTATTAAACATCACAGTCATAAGTTAACAAATGAGTGCATACAGAATAAGATAAGAGAAATATTTGGGGTTTTTTTTCTCATAGACGTACGTGTTTCCTTGATCTGACCCATATATTTGACACCTCTGATTTAGCAGATGCAGTCATCTAATATGGTGTTTCTTCTCTTAAGTCGTCTTGGAGTTCGAAGCCTGAGGGGGATTCGATGGTCCAGGATCTGAAGCAGCGATGCCAGAGTCTGTGTGACAACGAGGCTTTGGATGAAACCAGGAGACACGAGATCCAGGACGCAGTGAGACAAACGGAGGAGCAGTGGAAGAGGGCGCTGCAGAACGCTGAACAGGCTCTGAATAAAGCAGAGAGTGAAGCTTCCACCGAGAAGGAGTTGGATTCATTCAAAGACCAGAATGAAAAGCTCCAGTCATGGATTAAAGAACAGAAGCAGAAGCTGATGTCACTCAGTGGCATCGTGCAGTTTGACCAGAGGCTGCAGATCGTACAGGTGGGTTTAAGAAGTACAGCAAGTACACATCAGATAGGTGATAGATGTAAAAGTAATAGTAGTCGTAACAACAAAATCTAATTAATCAGTAATATAAGTGTTTAGGTAACAGTCAAAGGTACAAACATGCAATGATCTGATATAAAAGGATTCAGATCATTTTCTTTCACAGGTTTATTTTTTTCATTTTTTTCACATCTCTATCCACATTTCCATATTTTTCACCTCAGGCTGTTTTAGCATCCAAACCTGAAGCAGAATCCAAGCTTCAGGACCTGCAGAGACAAAGCAGGGCTCTGTGCGAACACCTGGCAGAGAACAGGAACCCAGAGGCGGAACATCTGCTCAGAGACACGGAGCAGCAGTGGAGAGGCGTCGTCCAGGCCGCCAGACAAGCAGAGCTACGAAGCCTCTCCGACGACTTCGACACTCAGACCAAAACCACCCAGTCCTGGATCAGAGAGCGACAGCAGCAGCTCCAGACCGTCAACAGCCAGACGCCACCTGAGGACAGACGTCACACAGCTGAGGTCAGTGGGTCCTGTACATGTAGAGCACAGGTGTCAAACATAAGGCCCACGGCCCAAAACAGGACACAAAATAAAACAACAACAGAGGGATGGAGTTATAAAGTGGAAAAATTAGACTGATGGTAATAACAGGCAAAGGTGTTGAACTGGTCTGACTTTAGGAGAGGAGAGGAGAGGAGAGGGGAGGGGAGGGGA
>JAQQZY010000016.1:28389588-28399659 GCA_030068375.1 Ostorhinchus rueppellii | reverse complement strand
GGGTCGCATGGAGCCTATCCCAGCTGCTTAGGGCGAAGGCGGGGTACACCCTGGACAAGTTGCCAGTTCATCGCAGGAAAATAAATACATAAAAATACAAAATAATAAAGAGTTAAATCATAGCTCGAGCTACATCGAGCTATGTATTATTACGACATGTTATTACAACATATGTCAGTGTTGTTTTATTCTATTCATTGTCTTGTACTTATATTCTGTTTCATGCGTATACACAGGACTTTAGGGCAGTACTGTCTGTTTTTAAAAGTCCTACATAATTAAATAAACTTTGACCTTGACCTACATTTATTTTGTAGTTTAGTTACATAACAGAGCCTCATGTAACTAGTTTCTTTCCATCTTTGGACTGATTTTTTATTTTTTTTTTCCATCTGTACTTTATAACCATCCAAAAGATGATGCTCTGTGGGACCTGTACTCAACCTACTCCTCTCTAATCGATATTTTAGAGCAAATCCTCAGCTGGTTTCTGGTTTTTAATAATTACTACATGCCAACAACAATCCTCACTGGGTCATTCTGCTCCATCGATGAGTTCTGTTTTATTTTTAACCTGATATAGCTCTAAACATGGAACACATTATACTAAGCTTCACGAAACAACATGAACAGTACTGTGCACAGCCTTAAAAGACACATAAAATTTTTTTAAAGTCACTATTTAATGTGACCTCTGACCCCAAGACAAGAAGCAGCACAAACAACCACTGTAGTGGCCACTGTGCATGAAAGGGTTAAAGAGAGAAAAGAAATGAAAAGAAGTTTAATTGTGACAGAATAGTTGGTTCTTATTCCTACAGTATCCACATGTTCATACAAAAACTTACCTTAGTCTTGTTCCAACCCTATTTCTTCTAGCGTGAAAGCTTGTACGTTGACAGTAAATGTTGACTAATTGTCTCCACAGTCTGAAGTCCAGGCTGAATGAGCATCAGGAAACCTGTTCTTCAAACACCACCCGCTGCCTGACTGAGTCTCTGCACAGTTTACAGAACTGGAACCACAAGAAACAACCAGACTCCACAGATTCTCTACAGGTTTTCATTTCCTTTCATTTATTAACTCATGTAGAAACTTTGCTTAAATAATCATCGGCTGTCCTTCAAAGTCATGACTATTAGGATTTATTTAGGGCCAGTTCTTTTTTCTTTCTTTTTTTTCGGGTTGTTTTTTTTTTTTTTTTTTTTACAATTTTTTGTTTCTTTCTCATTTTTATCAGTACTATACAATCCCCTCAGGTTGAGGAGCAGGAAAAGAAACAAACTAACAGAAAAACAAACAAACGATCAGAACAGCCTGTGTTTGTGTCAGAATATGTTTAGGTCCATTAATAGACACATTTGTTCCTGAATGTCAGCCATTTTCCCCAGTTTTTTAATAAACAGATTTTCTTGTAACTTCAGTTCATATGCAAGATGTTCCATGACAAGTTTATCATTTATGATTAAAAGCCATTGTTTGAAAGACTGAGCATCAGTCTTAACCTGGTTCTTTGTTATGGCCTTCCTCTCGGCCACCAGGAGGACAAGTTATCTGTCTCCTTATTTGCACCGATTCTATCACATGTCTGAGATAAAGAATAAGACAAGAATTTGGGATTGCATATCCAACACATCACAGGGAGCTCAGTGAACCGTCCCCCAGAAGGATTGAATATTTGCGCATTTCCAAAACACATTTCAGACCAATTCTGCATTTCATCTTCTTGGTTTCAGGAGACATTAGAGGAAGGTGAGAAGTTGCGAGTCGACCTGCAGGAGGCGTTTTCACACCAACAGTTTCTGTCAGAATGTCTGAGGCCAGAGTTGTTTGAGAAACTGAAAAAGGAAACTTCAGAGACATTTGGAGAAGCAGAAACCCAGAAGAAATGTCTTCACAAGAACTTAGAGGTATTTTAAATACATTATTGATTTGTTATTAACCGGTCATTCCTTCAGTTTTCTCATTTTTGAGAAACAGCAATGCAATTTTTTTTATTCTTTCCTTTAAGGAACTTGAGCGCAGTAAACACAAGCCGTTAGCCAGACAGTCCTCAGATGTCGTCATGGAGACTCCTGTGGTGGCACCTCCAAGAAGAGGCAAGCGTTCATCTGAGAAAAAGCCTCAAATAAATCTGTCAAAAAGCAGCCCCTCAACAGAGAAATCTACTAAAATCAAAGATGAATTGGCAGGTTTGACTGAGCCGATGCAGACTGAAGCTGTGGTTGCAGGTCTGGAGCAAACCTTAATGGAACCAACAAAAAGGAAATCCCAGACTCCCCCATGTTCTTCAGAGCCTACTTCTACTTCTCAAGAAGCAGAGGTTAAAAGTATTAAACTAGACTTCACAGCTGAACCCATGTCTTCTGAACAGATTGAACCTGCTGCTGTAGAAAGTAAGGAAGTCAGTGAACAGACTGCACCTGTTAGCAAAGAAACCCCTGTACCATCCAGGAGAAAGTCCAAGAGTCCACCTGCTGACACAGAAACTAAACAGATGAAGACGGGGGCTGTAAAACTACAGTCTGGTTTTACCCAACCAGAAACTACTGCTGTGGAAGAAACAAAGCATATATCAACCATTAGTCTACATGAACCTCAGCCAATCACAGCTGTTTCAGAGACGACTGCCATTCTAGAACAGTGTGACGTTTTACCACCAACACGAAAGCCAAAAAGTCCCAAAATTCCTCCAAAACAAGCTAACGTGGAAGCTGCACAGATGAAAAAAGACCCTGAGAGTCAGAAATCTGGAAGTGCAGGTTCTGTGATTGGTGACACAAAGGTTATACCAACCAGGAAGAAGTCAAAGAGTGAAGAACCAACCACAGCTTCACAGGAGACTGCTGCCCACATCACTGCTGTTCAGGAAACTAAGGATAAGCAGAAGCCAGCATCAACAGAGACCCAGAGAAGGTCAAAAGCTTCAAAGATTCCCCCAGAAGTTTCTACGGGTGAGGTTGTAAGGACTAAGGAAGAGGAAACTAAGCCTGGAGATGTTAAGGAAGCCAAAGTTATACCAGTCAGGAAGAAGTCAAAGAGTCATGAGAGTACCTCAGCTCCAGATACAGATGTTAAAACAGCTGCTGTGAAGACAACTGAGGAGAGTAAAACTACCATTCCAGATGGTCAGAAGACCATTGTCCAGGTCGGTGGCGCTGATGACCTGCAGCAGACTGAGGAAAAGAAGGTGGCTATGGTCATTTTGGACATACCCGAGGTTTCCTCAGATTCAGTGTATCCTTCAGCCCAAGAGATCATAAAAGAACAGTCTGGACAAAGTAAGTTACTACCACCAAAGAGAAAGTCAAAGAGTATAGAACATCCTCCGGAACACACTGAAACAGAGACACCACAGAGACAAGAAGAACCTGAAAAACAAATATCATCTGCCAGTAACCAAACTGAAGAAACAAAACTTGTACCAACCAGAAGAAAATCAAAGGCTGGAGAGCCTCCCACACCTTCAGAGCCTGTTACTCATGATCAAACTGCTGGGCCAAGTGAGAGTCCTGTTGTAGAAAAGGGTAAGTTGTCGCCAACCAAAAGAAAATCCAAGGGTCTGAAGCTTTCTCCCGAACTTCCTACCAAGGAGGTGCAAAAGGTCTTGAAAGAGTCTGAGTCTGTAGTTTCAGAAGTGACAAAACTCAAGCCAGCTGTTAGGAAATCAAAAAGTCTTGAAATTTCCACAGTTGATGAGTCAAAGGATCTGAAGGATGTTCATGCAGGAACAGCCTCAGAGGTTGAAGCTTCAGCAGTGGAAAAAGGTCAAGTTTCACCAACAAAAGAAAAACCAAAGAATCTGGAATCTTTACCTGAACCTGCAACTACACACCCATCAGTTTCAGCTCCAGATATGGCCACATCAACAACCAAAAGTAGTGTTGGTGAGAGTGGTCAGCTTTCACCAACCAAAAGAAAGTCAAAAAGTCAGTTCCAAGAATCTCCAGGAATCTCTAAGAAGGAGCTGATGGACACCAAAGAAAAGCCTGATAGTCAGAAAACTTCATCCACCCCAGAGGTGGTCACATCATCAACGGATAAAGGAAATGTTTCACCAACCAAAAGAAAGTCAAAAGATCGCCCAAAGATTTCTCCAGAACTTTCTAAGAAGGAGCTGGAAGAGACAAAGGTCACATCACCAACTGCAAAAGGAAATCTCTCACCAACTAAAAGAAAGTCAAAGGACCCGAAATCTTCCTTTGATTACAAAACACTGCCTGCACCTGAACATGGCGCTAAAAAGGTTGCAGAGAAGTTCATAGATGACAGAGATCAATCAGAGACTGTAGAGGAGAAAAGCACTTTCAAAAGCAGTAGCACTGATACTGTCCAGGAGATTCAAGAAAAAAAAGTGGCCACAGTCATTTTGGACATTCCTGACACCTTTGTACAAGTTTCTGATACTCGTTCTCAGGTGAGTAGTGAGATGGTGGGTATTCAGACCCCTGGATTGGTTGAGGCAGTCAACAAGGAGGCAGCACAGATGAAGAAAGAACCTCAAACTGAAATTGAAAGTGTTGTAGTGGATGGTACAAAGCAAATACCAACCAGGAGAAAATCAAAAGGTACAGAATCTCCCACAACCTCAGAGAAAGTCACAGCCCATAAAAGTGGTGAGGAAACTGGGGATGAGAAGAAACTGCCATCAACTACTGTTGAGAAAGAAGATGAGCTTTCACCAGCCCAGAGAAGGTCAAAGGCTTCCAAAATTCCCCCGGAAGTTGCTACCAGTGAGACTGCAAGGACTAAGAAAGAGGAAGCTAAACCTGCAGAAATTCAGGAAGTAAAAGTTGTGCCAGTCAGGAAGAAGTCTAAGGGTCATGAGATTCCCTCAGCTCCAGAATCAGACATTAAAACAACTGTGAAGCCAACAGAGAATCAAACTATTGCTCCAGTGTTTCAAAAGACCACTGTCCAGGCTAATGACACTGATGACCTCCAGGAGTGTCATGAAAAGAAAGTGGCCACAATCATTTTGGACATTCCTGAGACTTTTGTACAAGCTATGGATCTTCCCACAACTTCAGAGAAAGTTGCAGCTCATAAAACTGAAAAGCAAACTGAGGATGAGAAGAAGCTGCCATCAACAAAAACTAGTGCTGAAGAAGAAGATAAGTTTTCACCAGCCCAGAGAAGGTCAAAGGCACCCCAGATTCCCCCAGAAGTTGCTATCAGTGAGACTGCAAGGACTAAGGACAAAGAAGCCAAAGTTATACCATCCAGGAAGAAGTCAAAGAGTGAAGAACCAACCACAGCTTCACATGATGCTGCTGCCCTAATCACTCCTGCTAAGGAAACTGAGGATAAGCAGAAACCACCATCAACAGAGAACATTGTTATGAAAGAAAGTAAGGTTTCACCAACCCAGACATCAAAGGCTGCAAAGATTCCCCCAGAATTTGGTACCAGTGAGGTTGCACAGAGTAAGGAAGAGCAAAGTAAAATCACAGATGTTAAGGAAGCAAAAGTTATACCAGCCAGGAAAAAGTCTAAGGGTCATGAGATAACTTCAGCTCCAGAACCAGATGTTAAAACAATGACTGTGAAGCCAATAGAGGAGAGGGAAACTACTGCTCCACAAGGTCAGAAGACCACTGTCCAGGTCAGTGGCACTGATGACCTCCACAAGGCTGAAGAAAAGAAAGTGGCCACAGTCATTTTGGACATTCCTGACACCTTTGTACAGGTTTCTGATACTCATCCTCAGATGAGTAGGGAGATGGTCCATATACAGACCCCTGGATTGGTTGAGGCAGTCAACAAGGAGGCAGCACAGATGAAGAAAGAACCTCAAAGTGCAAGGTCTAAAACAGCAAGTGCTATAGTGGATGATGCAAAGCAAATACCAACCAGAAGAAAATCAAAAGATAAAGAGTCTCCCACAACTTCAGAGAAAGTCACAGCCCATAAAAGTGGTAAGGAAACTGGGGATGAGAAGAAACTGCCATCAACTACTGTTGAGAAAGAAGATAAGCTTTCACCAGCTCAGAGAAGGTCCAAAGCTCCCAAAGTTCCCCCAGAAGTTGCTACCAGTGAGGTCACAAAATCTAAGGAAGAAAAAGCTAAACCTGCAGATGTGAAGGAAGCCATAGTTATACCAGCCAGGAAGAAGTCAAAGGGTCATGAGATTCCCTCAGCTCCAGAACCGGATGTTAAGTTAATTACTGTGAAGCCAACAGTGGAGAGTAAAACTATTGCTCCAGATGGTCAGAAGACCATTGTCCAGGTTGATGGAACTGACAAGTTACAGGAGCCTCAAAACAAATCTGAAGAGGCCCCAACACAAACCCTTTCCCAGTCTGAAGTTAGAGATTTAAGCGCTCAACCACCTGCCTCAACTGAGACGAGTGCACAAGATATTAGAGAATATATAGACAATTTATGGAAAGACGTCACAGATGATATTGAGAAGAGATATCTAGTGCTTGATATGCCTGAGGCACAAATGTCCCAGACACAAGATATGAAGACAGATCAACCCGAGACAGAGAAGGAGGCTCAACATGACCTCAGTCAGCCTACCATCCCTGCTCTTCCAACTCTGCAACCACATGCTGTAGAAATAAGCACAACTGAACAGACCATAATGAAACCAAGCCAAACCATGAGAGAACTAGAGCTCTTAAAAACAAAAGAAAAACCCAAAGAGGGCAAGGATCTTACTGCTGAAAAACCTCCTGCTGAAGTGTCAACAAGTAACATCCAAGATGCACCTGAGAGTCTGGATGAAAAACCTGTGAGGATGGAGAAGATCGTCAAAGGCTCTGAAGTTCACGTTTTTGAAATAAAGACACAAACTGATATAGACAAACATGAACCCTTAACGTTCCTGGACCAAACAAGTCCAGAAAGCATGGCTAGGTCTTTCACAGATGTTCAGCTGGAGAAAACCCCTGAAGAGGGTGTAAAAGTAGAAGTGAGAGAACCGACGTCTGTTGTTTTCGCCTTGAAGCCATATGAAACAGCAAGATTTACAGAAATAAGTTTATCTGAAAGTGAACTGTTAGATCCAAGTCAAACTGAAATTAAGGTAAAGCTGGTGAAAACAACAGAGACGAGCCAGAAAGAGCCGAAGGTGAGGAGCACTGAAGATAATCCAGACGTTAAAATGTCACATGACGACCTGGATGAAAAGCCTGCAGTTTGTATTTTACAGCTAGACATACCAACGAGTTCTGAGCAGAACGAAAATGTATTTGTCACAATAGTTAAAGAACCGATGGCTGATATCGTTGAAACAAGTATTCAGAGCAAAAAAGTACCAGTGAGTAAAGAGATGACGTCAGCTGATGTTAAACAAGAGGAAGTTATTAAGATTGAAGTTCCCAGGAGCAGTGACACAAAGACAGATGTTTTACAAATTAGTTTACATGAAAAAGACGAACCAAATCAAACGGAAGCTCAGGCAGAGTTGGAAACCACACAGGAGCAACCCAAAGTAGTCAAGGAACATCACATCCAAGAAAAACATCACGGTGAAAAGGAAAAGAGTGAACAGTTTGATCCAACAGAGAAAATCCACCAGGCACCAAAAGTGTCTGTTCTACCAACAGAGATGGTTCAGAAAAAGGAAAATGTATCAGAAGTAGTTCCAAAGGCAGGTATGGATGTTCAAAGGAGCTCTGACGTCCAACCAGGCAAGAAGTCTACAGCTGTTGTAGAAGTGATAGAACTGGAGGAAACCATCATTGATTCATTGACACCAGTCCACACTGACACTAAGGTGAAGACCACACCGCAGAGACCCAAAGAACTGAAAGAACAGGGTGTCCCTAAACAAAGTCCACAGGTGTCAACACATGATGTCCACGAAGCTCCTAAATCTATATATGATGTGTCTCTGAAGAAGGATGACGTGCTTCAACTAGATACACAAAAAGATGTGAAGGCGCATCAGATGGCCTCAGTTATGAAGACATCAGAGACACAGATGCGTCAAATACATGTCCAGTTTGAAAAAGTCGCTATTCCTGCTGATGTTCAGGCAGAAAAGGCAGCCATCAAACCAACCACTGTAGATGTGAATGTCATGGAACAGACTAAGATCAATGTTGCACCTAAAAGCCTGGATGAACCTGAGAAATCTGTTGGAACAGTGGAGATCCAGATGAGCACTGCTTTACAACAAAGTGTACCGATGGGTAAAGCTGAAGATCGAAACATCTCAGAGGAGCCAAAAACAGTAATGGTTCAAACATCCAGCCTGGTTAAAGAAGTACCAGAGAAGAAGGATGGAGCTCCAGAAGAACAAGAAACCTGGACTATAAAGCAAGACAGAGTGGTTCAGAAAGACTTTGTCCATCCTACTCCTGTTGTTTGTGTCACAGAGTTTGTAGAAATAAACTTATCAGAGCAAGATGGAATGAAACCAGGTCAAACTGAGACTCCGATCCGGTCTGTAGAACCTGCACAGGAACGACCTGCAGAACCCAAATCTGAACCCACAAAAACTGAACCAGAGTTGGATCTGAGTCAGTCAAGACTCCGGTTTGAGACCAAAGAAAGTACGACTACAACTCCAACAGACGCTCAACCTGAGAGGACTTCAGGTGAGATGAGGAGGACGACGGTACAAGAAGTTGGTCCAGAACCTCCTGAACCCAGTGTGGTTGTCAAAGAGAGAGAGCAGAGGAAGGACGAGGAGAGGATGGCAGTTCAGGAAAAAGAAAAAGAAAAGACGGCTGAGGTGGAAAAACAAACTGTTCCGCTCACAACAACTACTATAACAACAACAACAACGATCATCACTGGTGACGAGAGGCTTCAGAGTGTGGATTTGACACAGGTAAGACTTTATATAAACTGTTTTATTCATGTTCAACCTTTCATAAAAAAAAATGCAGAGAAGAAAAGACTAAAAATATATGACAATAAAACAAAATAACAGTAGTTAATTAAGATTCAAGAAGTTTATTTGCCATTTGTGCATAACACATAGAAACTTTTGTGTGGTCACTCCCAGGATCAAATAAAAGAAGGACACAAGACAACCTTAAAATTCTATTAAAAAAAAAAAAAAAAAAAAAAAAAAGCTATGCACATACAGATAATATATAACATAAAACCTTATATAAAAACCCTATGAGATCTGTTTGAAAACCCAGGAGACAATAAATAGAAAAATGCAGTAAAATAGAATAAAATACTGTACACTGCAAAGAGGAGGAAGTAGTTGTTTCACACACATCTACGTACGCACATGTACATATACACACACACACAAAACATTTTTTAAAAAGTCTATGGAGTACAATAAAATATATATCAGGAATTTTAAAATATATATATATATGTGTATATATATATATATATATATATATATATATATGAAACAAATGAGTTTTTTAATATCCTCTGTGTTAAAAGTGAGATTAAAACGATGCGTCTGTAATTTTCTTTTTAAACAGTTGTGAGATGTTTCCAACCTAAAATCCACAGTGATCTGACCAGAACCTGAACTGAAAGAAGAAAAAAAAAAAAAAATAATAATAATAATAATAATAATGATGGATTAGATTTTTATAGTACTTTTCAAGTCACCCAAAGCGCTTTACATTATTAATCCATTATTCATTCACTCTAATGTAGGAAGAAGAGGTTATTTGACATGTATACGCAAATAGAGAACATACAGGTCAGTAGTACGGCATCAGTGTAGAACGAATAATAGTAATAAAAAGAAAAACCATTATAGATACATTAGTAAATTTACAGAAAAGAGCAATTAGAATAATTATTCAAGTAGGATATTATGAAGCAAGTCCACTGTGTTGGTTGATATGGAACTAAAACAACAAAACCCATTAATGTACAAGAGAACAGCTGCAGAATAACTGTCCACTGTAGTGACCAGTATGTATAAAAGGGTTAAAGAGCTACATGTTTACAGTCAAACCAAGGTGAATCAGCTGTGTGTGTTAAAATGCACTATATTACAGTTAAAGTGCTCATTTAATACAATAGTAGGTAATTTTATACATTGAATATACAGTACGTAGTGAAACAAATAGAAAATGTCCTGAGAACAAATGCTAACCAGAGAAGCGCTCCAAGAGTGCAGACCTCCGC
>JAQQZY010000016.1:28309154-28322318 GCA_030068375.1 Ostorhinchus rueppellii | reverse complement strand
GGAGGGGTCTATTGAACTTGGGGGGCTGGTGTGGACCAAAAAGTCCTGTGCCGATTTTTCATCCCAGTCCGCCCCTGATCATAATCCACTATATATGTGCTGAATATTAACCCATATACATACGATGTACACTTTGCTATAATATATCATTCCATTCAACTTTCCTTGCTATTTCTACAATATTCAGATATGATTCATTTATTTTAATCATCTCAGATCAAACGTTCATTCATTGCAGCTAAAGCCTCTGTTCGTCTTCAGTCACAACATGGATTTATATGATTATATTTAATGTTCTGCTTCAGTGTTTAGGTTCATGTAACTGCTTAAATGTTCTCATGGATGTTGAAGTATGAAATGTATGAAATAAAAACAATGTTCAAGAGAACTCCTTATGATGCAACAGCTTATTCATTCCTTACATAAATATCATCTTCAGTTCAGCTTCGATAAAACCATTAAATGTCTGAGTCTTTATTTTATGTGAAAAACTTCATAAATTTGGTTTTTGCAGGAGCTTCATGTTGCTCTAGAGGGAAACATCGCACGCATCGGTCGGATGCTGGAGGCGGGGCTTCTGCTGCAGACTGCTGGCTGTAGAGGAGTGGGTGTGGTCACCAGTAAGTTAGAGGCCCGATGGAAATCCCTGCACAAGAGGGTGGACCATGAACGCATCATCGTCACCCAGACCAGGAAGCTGAGGAGCAGGTGAGGCTGAAGTCCGTTTGGTTGAATGTAGTTCTTCGCATTATTGATATAATAAAGTAAAACTGAATCAAATCTAGGAAATGGTTAACTCAAGAAAAGCCCTGTGTGTCAGCATTGATTGACATAACAATGGACGTTTACAAAACGGAGAAAAGAAGTGCATTGGTTCATCATAGACTAGAAGTTTTGGCTTCATATTGGGGAAAAAATGGTTCAGTTTATGATAATCCAGAGGCTTGATTTTAATTTATGCAAATGGATATTCGTTGCTACATAGTAACTCCCAAATGTTCATTGTTCCAGATGTGTTTTTGTTTGTTTGTTTGTTTGTTTGTTTTCTTTCACGTCAAAGAAAAATGATAAAAAGTAATACATAAATAATTCTGGGGGGAAAAAATTAATCAAATAAAAAGCACCTGGACAGAGAAACTAGGCATTCATTTATATTAAATAAAATAACCTAAATACTGAATAAAATTGATAACAGTTTTTATAGAATGTTCTGTGATTGTATAAACAGGTTTTATCGTGAATCTGCTGCTCTGGCTGACTGGATGGGCGGGGCTAGAGCACTGATTGACAGGAGTCAGCTCAGTGTTTCAGCCAATGAGGAGGTAGATGCTGAGCGGAGCAGAGAACACTTCCTGCAGTTAGTGGTGAGTTTATTGATCAAAAAGAAAGAGACGCACTCACCAGAGGAGGAAAATATTGTACAAATGCAGATTTAAGATGTTTGTACTGAAGAGTGAATATGTCTCAGTCTGACACAGGCTGAGTTCACATTTTGCTTTATTTTGGTTTAGTAAACATGATAGCGGTCATTTTTAGAACAAATGGTAGTGTCTGGAAGTTAAAACTGTACCAGGGTGAATATAAGTGTAAAACATGTAGTATAGTCACTGTTTTGGTATAGATTCAAATAACTTTATTTCAGTTTGGACATGGTATTCTGACATTATTTATAACCTAGACGTCCATTTAATGCTATTATTATTTATCATTACCTCACAGAAGTATAATATGTATGTTCTGTCTGATAAAGGAGTTGTCCAAAGAACTGGAGGCCAAGTGTGGGCTGAAAGTGTCCGTGGTGGGTGCTGGTTCTCAGCTGATTCATCTGAAGGAGCAGGACGGAGACCAGGATCCAGAGGACAGAGGAACCGGTCCATCACAGACCTCAGATCCAGATCTCGGCTCAGTTCAGACCCGGATCAGACAGATTGAACTGGACTGGTCCAGTTTAGTAGTGGATGTGCCTGTTGTCCAACAAGCTCTGCATAAGGTGAGGATGGTACCCGGGTCTGACGGGGGACGGGGGGTTTGTGTCTCATACAGATTTGGTCCTTGTATGTCTGTGAAAGAAACCAAGTACCAAAAGATATACATGTGGTTTGACAAAAACCATGGACTTCCACACTCAGACCATGAACTCTGGCTGTGGACTGGAGAGGACGACTAGTGTCTAATGCTGCCTTCAGGTGCTGTCGGGAAGATGATTCTTATCACTTGTGAATTTGAAATTGCAGGAGTGTTGTGTTCAAGTGCTTTTGTTGCTGCAGGGAAATGAAAAATGGCTGACACAACTTAGTGTCGCCTGCTACTTAGACGAGGTAAAACCGTTTTGGACGTGTTCATTCATCTGATACAGTACAGGTGTCAAACATACGACCACGGGTCATAAAACTGCTCCACCAAAGGGTCACGAGATGAATGTGTAAAATGTAAAAATTACACTAAAGAAGTTAACAATCGAGGATGTTAAAATAATATTAGTTCAGGTTCCACTTACAGACCAGTACGATCTAAAGTGGGTCAGAAACAGTCAAATCTGATCATAACAACCTGTAAATAATAAAAACGACACATTTTTTTTGTCAGTGTTTTAGTGTAAAAAAGTAACATTACATGACAATGTTTACATGTACAAATTATCCTTTAACAAAAATGTGACTCATATTAACAAATATGAACAAACTGAAATGTTCTTAAATGTTTAATGTGTTTGTGGATCCACTGTGATCTGTAAAATATTGTTAAAATTACACAGATTTTTCTTGATTTTTAAATTCACTATGTTCACATTTTTAAGGAAACTTTATAGATGTAAATATTCTTATAATTTAGTTTAACTTTTTTCGCTGTTGTTTTTATTAGTCGGATCCATTTCACCTCATATTGAACTGGTAGTGGAACTGAACTAAAATGAATTTGACCTCCGTGAGCGACAGATTTTTTTTCCTCTTTTTTTTGTTTTTCTTTTTGCAAATTGTGTATACTATAAAAGTGAAAAATCATCATCTAACGTCTTGCATTTTCTTTTTAGAAATAAAATAAAAAACTATTGGTTCATTGATTTCAGAAGAATTAAAATTGAATTTCAAGGCAAATCTTCCAGTTCATACGAAATCTGGAGTACGTAGATGTTCTACGATGTCCGGATTTCGTTCAGACCCATTGTTCGTCAGAATCTTTGTGACCTTGGCATTAGTGCTCTTTATTTGAAAATAACATCTGATCTCAGAAAATGAAAAACCAGGTGTTTTTGGTCTGTTTTTCCATTTCTGTCTAACTTTCTTTTTTTGTTATTAGGAAGAGAAAATGAAAACCAATCTGTTTTGTAAATTTGGTTTATCTGGTTTGACACTGAATAACAAAAACACCTTGAAATTTAATTTTACTTCAAATTCAATCAAATTAACCACTAGGTTTTTTTGTTTCTGAAAAGAAAATCCATTTACTAAAAGGTCATCCATTTACTAAATCAGCAGCAGAACAGTCATAAAAGCATTGTTTATCATTTGATACAATGACCCCCTTGTTGCTCTCCAACATGTTGAAAAGGTCAAAGGTTATTTTCAACCCGTGGGTCAGAATGTTTTTCCCAGGTCTCCGCTGGAAAATATGACGAGTGGACGTTCTTGTCCAATTTTTGAGTTTGTGACTAGTATTTCCTGTAATTCCCTCTGCACATGAAGGCAGCATAAAAGCAGTTGTTTGTGATCCTGAATGTTCCTCCGTCCTCACATTCGTCCCAGAGCCTCAGTCTGAACCCGGTGGTTTTAATGGTCCTCTGTGCAGCACAAAGCCATCCTGAGGACTCTTCACTGGTGTCAAACTATCCCTCATTCTGTCCACGTCCTCCTCTTCCTCTCCCATCATCCTCCTCTCCTCTCACACCTCCTTCTATCCGTCTTTTCCTGCCTCTTCTCTTTTCTCTCCTCGTTATTTTCAGTTCCTCCATTCCCTTTTAGTTTATTTCCTTTTACGTTACACCCCCACTAGTGTCTTGTTTTTCTTTTTGCTCTTATTTTTCACCTAGTTTTATTTTTCATTCATCGTCTTTTTTCTTATCAGACCTGTTTGTTTTATTCCATCATAGTTTGAGCTTAAATCCTTATATTAAATCAGCCTGTAAATGTTCATTTAAACACAGACCACTTTCTATCTTTTTTCTTGTATTATTTTTCCTAATATATTTTGCATAATTTGTATTTTTCAAGTGGATTTTAGACCAATTAGATCAACCATCTCTTGTTTACCATTTTTATTCTAACTTATAAAAGCTGTGAAAGCACTTTCTTCCATGTTCTGTCGGTCTGTTACCATCCTCCACATACTGATCATTATTTTTCTTTAGACAGATTTTGTTCCTGAGTAAATGTTGAAGAAATCAGACAGATATTTGTTGTTTTAACTTATTGGCTGAAGACACGACAAGGCATAAAATTATAAAAAACAAGATGAAAACAGCCCAAAGAGACATAAGAGGGCCAAGACAAAAACATACAGATAGTCTCTGATTTAATTTCAGATGCTTATTTGGTTGATTTCCTTTTCTTTTTTTTTCATTCCAAAAGAAAAGGTGTAAAATATGACTTCTTATTCAGAAAAATGGGATGTCAAAGAAGGCTGTTATAATTAGTATTTATTACATTTACATAGAACAAACCCAAGTACATATCCCCCTGAACACCTGCCCCAGATTATAGAAAATAAATAAATTAATTAGTATTGCAAAAACATAGATTGTGGTGTGTTATAAAGTTGCTTTCTTGAGAAGAACATGTATATATATATATATATATATATATATATGGATTTAAATAATTAACAAAATGAAAACATCAAAGATACAAGATTAAAGACATTTATTTGCATTTTGGGCCTAATACATCGGAACTTAAGTGCGGTCGCTCCTAGTATCAGGCAAAACAAGGACACAAGACAACCATAAAATTATATAAAAAAATAACTAAAAAACTATACACATGCAAAAAAATATGTATGTAAATGTATATAACATAAAACCTTATATGAAAACCCTATGAGAACTGTTTAAAAACATACAAAAAAAGGTAAGAAAAGAAACAAAACAACGGTGGTCTCAGATTTGACGGTTTAGTGCTTATTCTGTTGTCTTTTATTTGTGGTTTTAAACTCTTCTTTAAGGTTAGAACCATAGTTATAAGGATTCAGTGTTAATTGTCAGTATTAAAATATATTTCAGTGAAGTATTTTCGCTAAAGCCAGAAATAAAATGTGTGGTTTTCAGCTGAAATTCACAAATATCCAGACGCATCATTGTATTTCACTCATTCACTTTGTCTTCTACGTAGAGCTGTCTCTGACCCTCCTCTGTTAACTCCTCCTCTTCTGTAGCGATGGGTGGAGACGTTGGGCCAACAGGGGGCACTGTTGGAGATGCAGACCTGGTTGGAGGAGCAGAACAACAGTTTCAACCAAAAGTCATCCGTCACCTCCGACCTCAGTCGTCTCCTGAGGCTCTACAGGGTGAGCCGTACTCTGCAGCTCCACCGCGTCCTGTTTATGGCGCTTTATTGAGGATTTTTTAGTAAAACTTAAAGGGAAAAACTTGAGTATTTACATCAAGGAAGTTCAAGTCATTTTAGTGCAGGTTCTACATTCTACAACCAGTAAAGTAATAATAAAATAAAATAACCTGTAAATAATGTCAACGCCAAACTTTTCTCTGTTTTAGAGTGAAAAAGTCAAATTACTCCATGAATGTTAACATCTACAAACTAAAATATATACCCTTTAAAAATGAGACGATCAGATTTTTAAAAGTGTAATTTTAGCAATATTCCGCTTCAGCTTCTGAGTTACACATATTCAACGTACAGATCACAGTGGATCTATAAAGACACTGAACATTTAATAACAGGCAGAACATTGTTAAAAATCCACTTATTTCTCTTAAGACATTTCAGGTTGTTCATATTTTTCAGATTATTCACTTTGTGTTGTGGAAGGGAAGTTTGTAAATGTTAAATGTAAATATTTTTTCGTGTAATTTTACTTTTTTTACACTAAAACAAAGAGGAAAATGTGTATTTGTCATTATTTATAGGTTATTATGATAGTGTTTTACTGGTTCTGAACCACTGTAGATCCTATTGGTCTGTATGTGGAGTCTGAGCTAAAATTATTTCGAAACCATTGATTGTAAATATCTTCAGTGTAATTTTTACAATTAACAAATTCATCCCATGGACCGGATTGAACCCTGTGGTGAGCTGGTGTTGGCCCACAGCCCGTATATTTAACTCCTCAGATTTATATTCCTACTTCAAGGTTTCACATTTTCTTTTCTTTAGATAAAAATTTACTTCTCATGCAAGTAGATAATGCTTTTAGAATCTGTTAGTGGCTTAGTTTGCACTATTTGGGTATGTAATTCTAATGGCACTAACTGCAGTTGAT
The DNA here is from genome assembly GCA_030068375.1 of Ostorhinchus rueppellii. NCBI lineage: Eukaryota > Metazoa > Chordata > Actinopteri > Kurtiformes > Apogonidae > Ostorhinchus > Ostorhinchus rueppellii. The sequence goes on along the minus strand of JAQQZY010000016.1, from coordinate 28,315,886 downwards.
TCAGTTTTGGCCATTTTAGGTCAAAGGTCATGATCAGGAAAAATTGTCCTTATTTTCTAAAACCATCATCAGTGAATTTTTTCTGTTTGTTCATATGTGTGTTTTTATTTCCAGGACTGTCAGACAGAGATGGCGGCTCATCAGGCTACACTGGACTATGTGAACCAGCCATTCCAAACATGTAGTACCACAGACGGCCACCGGGGGCGATATGACCACAACAGGTTTGCAGAAGAACAGGGTGAACTGAACCATCAGTGGCTCCGTCTGCAGGAAAACCTCAGCTTTCAGGTCAGAAAACAGGCTTATACTGATGTTCCAGCTGTTTTACACGGTGATGACACGTCCTCTGTTGTCATGGAGATAAAGTATATATGTGTGTGTGTGTGTGTGTGTGTGTGTGTGTGTGTGTGTCTAGATCCAGCAGGTGGAGGACGAGCTGAGGAACCGTGCGGAGCAGGAGGCCCGGCTCCAGAGGATCAGCACCTGGATCTCAGAGCAGAACCTCTGGATGGACTCGGCCCAGATGCCCAGAAGCAGAACCGAGCTGGAGAAGAACCTGAACCGCTGCCAGGTCGGAGTCAGTGGGGGGTCAGCACCTTTAGGACTTTAGGTTTTCATTTATCACACAATAATCTGGGTTAAATCTAAGGTAAAATACTGAAGCAGTAGGTTCCCTCCAAAATCACATTTATCCAACGTGAACATGAGGAAGGAGCTTTCAGTGAACTTCACCTTCAGGTAGATTTTAATATGACATAAGACAAAGGACGGTTTATTGGATCAGATTTTCATTCGACTCATTTTTCTTCCACTTCAGAACAGTTTCTTCACAGTAACAGTTTGTTCATCTGTGCTGTTTAACCTTTGCTTTGAACTACTTTAATTTTCCTTTAAAGGGTTTTATCTGGAGTTGTGCATGTTTTTTATTTGTTGTTTATTTGTATTTTTCTGTTGTGCATGTTTTTATTTGTTGTGTGTGTTTTTTATTTGTTGTGCATGTTTTTATCAGTTGTTGTGGATCTTTTTCATCTGGTTCTTATCGTTGTTTCATGGATCTTTTGTTGTGCATCTGATTTAGGAGCTGGAGGATAAAATCCATCTCCAGTCGTCGGCTCTTCTGGATCTTAAGGAGAAACAGGGACGTAGAGGAGGAGCTGACCTCTGGGGTTTGGCGTCTCAGATAGAAAAGTCGTCCCAGGCCTGTTCAGCTCTGAAACAACAGGTAAATAACTGTGATGTCATGTGTTTGGTGTGTGTTCTGCAGAGCTCCATCCCATTAAAACACATGAGTGATGGGGACGTGTTCCTCGGTTCGTTCTCATTTGTCCAACTGTCTGTTTTTGACAGGTGTTGCAGCTGGTTGAGATTTCCCTGCTTCTCCTTTGGGTCCTGGTTGTTTTTGCCTCTAATTGAATGCTGCTCGTGTCTTTTCTAGAATGAAGCGGTGCGGGTGAGGCTGACGGAGGCTCAGCCTCTGTGGGAGTCTGTGGACAAAACACTGAGAGACGTGTTCCTGAAAACAGTGAAGATGTGTCAGAGTGTGGATCATCACAGCTGCCCTCAGCTCTGTCTGCAGGCACAGAGCCATCTGCATCACAGCCTGAAGGTACCACCCAGGGTGGGGTTAGGGGGCGTCCGAAACACCCAAACAGACATATACATATATTATAGCAAAACAACACTTTAAGGCAAGGCTAGTGCTTTACATAAAACATAAAAGCATCACAGGAGAGGCATAAAAATACATTTAGAATGAGAGAAAGTTAAAGGATAAAAACATAATAAAACACTAACATTAAAATTAAGATTAAAATGATCTGAAATAAAATGTGATTCTTAAGTTCATTTAAAAGACATTTAAGAGTTTAAGTTAAAGCTGCAGTAAAGACTAATGTTTTCAGTCTGATTTAAAGGAGCTGACCTTTGACCTCAGGTGTTCAGGACGTTTGTTCCACAGGTGAGGAGCAGAACAACTGATGCTGCTCCACTTGGTTTGGTTCTGATTTTGGGAACACACAGTAAACCTGTCCCTGATGAGCTCAGGCTTCATATGGAGCTGTGACGTTACGAAGTTCCACTGTTAAGTCCAGAAACCACAGACGCAGTGACATTAACCCTTTCATGCATAAATTATGAGAACCTTAATCAAGATTTTTTTTTTTTTGAGTGATTTTATTCGTCTTTAGGGGTAAAAACAAACAAACAATGGGATTTATTTATTTTTTTAATTAATTTTTTTTTTTTTAATTTTTTTTTATGAAGCTGTTTTTCATGGAGTTGCAAAAATGTCCACTCAGCTGGACACCATGCATTGAATTGACTTAATTTAAAGCAAAGAAACGTGCATTTACTGACATACTGTGTGAAAACCATGGAATAAAAACAGTTTAATGCTGCTAATGTGACGTTTTCTCTCATTTTAACATATTCTAATACCAGTCATTACTCACTTCTTGTAGATAATATGCAAAAAAATAAATAAATTGTTAATTACAATCTAATAATAATAACAAGCAATTGATTTACACGCAAACATGTTAAATCAGGTTTATCAAGAACAGCAAAGTTACAGTAATGGTCTGAATGTCAGTGTATTATGGGATGGTGCATAAGTGTCCACTGTGTTGGCTGATGTGGAACTAAAACAACAAAATCCATGAATATACAATAGAACAGCTGTAGAATAACTGTCCACTGGAGTGAGCAGTACGGAGGAAAGGGTTCATGCATGATAGTTATTTGTTTTAGAAAAAGAATAAGATCAAAACATACACTGGTCTTAGCAGTAACTACTTTCTAACATATTTTATATTTTTGTATTAAAAAAATGTTATCATGTGGGTCAAAAGCTGCCTTTATAATAAATAAAAATCTGAAATAAATCATTAAATCCATGAATAAATGATAAATAAATAAGGCATCAGACTGGTTTATTCATTGCTCAGTTATATTTGTTGAGTTTCCAGATTGACTTGATGAGATTCATGTTCATCTGTTCATACATGAAGGAACTGAACATACAAAGGCTTTCATAGTATTTTCATTATGTAACAGATTTATTTATTTATGGATTAATATCAGCGAAATGAGGGGTTTAAAAGAGGATTTGTACATTTCCAGGTTGATGTTGGAAAAGATTATCGTCCCATGTTAAGAAGAAAAACATCCACAGACGTGATTTAGTCCAGTTGTGTTGGAAAGTTATAAAACTGCAGCAAAATATGTTTATGTTTTTATTCAACTGTGATTTAAGCACAAGTTTAGCTGAAGTGTCAGGTCCTGTTTTTATTTTCTTCTCCTCCATCTTCTTCTTTTTCTTCTCCTTCCTCTTTCTTCTTCATCCTCATCCTGCTTTTTCTCCTTCTTCCTCTTTTTCTTGTCCTCCTTTTTCTCCTTCCCCTTTTTCTTCCTCTTCTTTTTCTTCTCCTCTTCTTCTTTTTCTCCTTCATCCTTTTCTTCCTCTTCTTTTTCTTCTCCTCCTTTTTCTTCTCCGTCTCCATCATCTTCTTCCTCTTCTTTTTCTTCTTCTTTTTCTCCTCCTCCTTCTTCGTCTTCCTCTTTCTCCTCCTCCTCCTCCTTCGTCTTCTTCTTTTTCTTTCCTTTTTCTTCTCCTCCTCCTCCTTCGTCTTCTTTGTCTTCTTCTTTTTCTTCTCCTCCTCCTCCTTCGTCTTCTTCTTTTTTCTTCTCCTTTTTCTTCTCCTCCTCCTCCTCCTTCGTCTTCTTCTTTGTCTTCTTCTTTTTCTTCTCCTCCTCCTCCTCCTTCGTTTTCTTGATATTAAACCTTTCTGTATATTTTCCATTTTGTCATTCTTCTTTCTGAGCAGCTTCTTCACCAGGACGTTGCAGTTTCAGCGTCCGACTGGGTCAAACTGAGTCAGACTGTTTCCTGCCTCAGAGACGTCATCAGTCCTTCAGCCGCCGTCCTCATCACTGAACGGCTGGACAGACAGAGACACAGGTCAGACGGACGGACAGCTGCAGACAGATTAAAACAAACACACATATTCTATAAATCCCCCCTGTGGTGCTTGTGTTTTCCAGGTGGACGGCGCTGTCAGATGTTTTGGACCAGAGGCTCCAGAGCAGCGGCAGCGTCCTGCAGCGGTGGGAGGTTTACCACCGACTGGCGTCCTCGTTCTCCCAGCGGCTGCAGACGCTGCAAACCGAGGTCACGTCGGTACTGAATAAAACCGGCTCAGACGACGGCGCTGTGGAGCAAATCACAGACCAGATCCACAGTGTTCAGGTGAGGAAATACAGCCAAAGGAAAACAGGAAGAAGAACCAAAGTACAGCAGAAGGTCAGGCTACATCCAACGTATGTTCTACAGCCCAGAAACAGGAGGTTAAGTACTTCTGCTGTTATAGTGTGAAGCATCTTATCAAACACTTACACCTCATAATTATTGTTACACATGACAATATTTTGCACAATTTGATTCTTATATTCATTTGGTGAATCATATGTTCTTTTTTTTTTTTTTTTTTTTTTACATATTTATGTATAATTTTTTTGGTGCAGATTTCAGTTACATTAAAAATTTGAATATTCAGTTTCAGAGGCATTAATAAGCATGTGCCATTCTTCCCACCTGTACTCCTACATCACATACCTGATGATTGTAAAAAAAAAAAACAACAAAAAAACAAAAACTGTATCGGAGTACTTATAGAACAAAAAAGGTAAAATTAAAAATAAATAAATAAAGTGTTCATTTTATTTGTTTTGTTTATTTTTGTGGATTGTGTTGTTAATTATTTGGATGATTTTTTTTTTACCCATTTTGTTGATTATTTCATTTATTTTATAATTCGTTTGTTTATTTTTGTTCATTTCGTTTTTGTTATTTTGTCCATTTTTCAGATTATTTTCATTTGTGTTCCTTTTGTTGATTTTTTTTTTCATTTGTGTTCATCTCATTGATTTTGTTCATTTTGTTAATTCTTTCTGTTAATTTTTGCTTATGTTGCTAAAAAACAATTGTGTTTTTTGTTAATTATTTGTTCAGTTTTGCTTCATTTTGCTTATTTTTAAAAAAACATGTTTAAGTGGGTTTTTTGTTAATTCTTTCTGTTTATTTTACTTATTTTTCCAAATTTTTTGTGTTTTTTAAAATTAATTCTTTCTGTTCATTTTAGCTTCATTTTGCCTATTTTGTTAAATTTCTTAGTGTTTTAATACATCAGAAAATGCATGTCATATATCTCATATTGTCTGCTCATTCTTCACTTAGATCCAGGTTGGATTTTAACGCTGGGACAAATGCATACAGTGTGTTTATTCTCCAGAATTATACAACACCAACAAACAGAATGTTGGATCGGGTCTTTTACACAGTTCTGTTGTTACATGGGCAGAATTTATGTTTATGTGTTTCTCATTACTTTCCCTGGTTTGCAGTTTTCTGTTTTTATCCATTGCATCAGTCTTAAATCCAGGCGTTCTCGTCATCGTGATATAAACGTCTACAGCTGTGTCTGACTCTGTCCATGTGCTTCAGACTCTCCTGCTGAGGACAGACAGTCTGCAGTCTGACCTGGAGGGGGCACTGGACGCCTCCAAGGACCTGACCGCCCACCTGGAGCCTCCGGCAGCAGCTCTGGTCCAATCAGAGAGCAGGATGTTGGCACGTGGCGTCCTGCAGCTGAGCCAGACGCTCTCAGGGAAGCTGAGTCATCTACAGGTAAAACGCCAACACGTTTAGGCACGTTTATGGGTTCAGCAGAGACGCACTGACCTTTGGATCTGACACTGAACCGCACAGTTAGCTGAAACACTCTGAAACAGCTGAAGTCACAGCCACAGGTTTATTTTATTATTGAGTTAGTTTAAGAAATGCAAACCTAAACGTCGACCTTTAACTGTGAGTTTGAGGTTGTTTTGTTGCAGTGTGAGGCCTGTGACGTGTCCATGTGTGCTGGTGTGGACCGGAAGTATTTTAAATGATCTGTGTGGCGTTTTATGACACCTGATCGTTGTTATAAACAGTTGGATTTAGTTTTGGGAGTTGGGTGCTTCTGTGAAACTGGGTTCATTTTGGTATCTGGTAATTTTCTAGCTTTTTAGACCCCCCCCCCCCCAAAAAAAAAGGAGAAATGTAGACATACTTCCCCCCATTATGTACCTAATGATGACCTCAGATAAATGCACAAAAATTATATTCTTGCTCTGAGCCGTCCTAAAATTAATGAATTTTTTTTTTAAGAAAATATTGGGGCCAAAAACAGGACCCAAATATGGACATTAAAGCTATGTAGGTGTCAGTGCATTAGATGTGAAAACATGTCTGGAAATGGTCTTATATATAAATACAGACACTGAGTTAAATCTGTCAATCCTAGTGTTTTTTATTCCAAATGTGGGTTTTTTCATGAATATCAGTCTCATTCCAGGTTTTGTTTGTAATCCATCGTGTCCACTGGTGTTACATGCAGAACCCGCCCACTTAAACACATTGAATTGGAAAAGATTTTGTAACAGCGGACATTTTTATGAAACACTCTGCCTTGAATAATGAGTTGAATTCCCAAAATGTACCTGAGAGAGAATAAAAAGATATTTTTAAAAAATTGTAGCATGTAATTTCGTGTCCTTTTGACCCTGTTACATGCAGATTTTTTGCATAAAAATAATCTAAAATTGTAGCCTGGCCAGCCCGACTATGATCTGAATACATAGTCTGGACACGATCCATAGACTGAGCTTAAGCGTACGGGTGGGATCAACGGC
>JAQQZY010000016.1:28026844-28036846 GCA_030068375.1 Ostorhinchus rueppellii | reverse complement strand
ACAGAACAGAATAGAATAGAATAGAATAGAATAGAATAGAATAGAATAGAATAGAATAGAATAGAATAGAATAGAGCGAAACACTTAGTGCAAGGGATTTTATACAGAAAATAAAATAAAAATATCACAGAGTATTAAGAAAAGGTAAGACTGTTCAAAGGCTTCAGAATAAAATATTAATACACACATGCTACTAAAATAATGCTAAAAACCTGTTGTTCTCACTTGGCAGCGAGGCTACAAATATACAATGATCCTATAGAATATGATGCTTCACTGTATAATTAAACCTACCAACACTTTATAAAGTCAGTTTATTTTTTATATTTTTTGTGTTATCTGCTCTGTTAAATATATCTACATGAAAAAGTGCCTAAATTAGATTAGAGAACTTTATTGTCCATTATATTTACATGCATTGAATGCATGTTTACATCTAGTCCCTCTGATAGAACTGCACCCGTCCAATGTTAAAGTGAAACTGAGGGTGAGAGTAAATAAGGTTCATGTTTTCTCACTCCCTTTCAGGCTGCTAGGTGTGTATTAATACTGAACTACTGTATATATTTATTATGCATTTGTGTACAGAGGTGGATAAAATATGTGGATGTGATATTATCTCTGTCTTATTGTGAAATTGAAACAACACTGTACATAAAGTGCACAGGCTGGAAATAAACCAATCAATCAAAAAGAAAATGGAGATTCAAGGTCTACATAAATATACAATAGAATAATAAAGTTCATCTTAAAAACATGAAGGCATCATTAACAGTCATTCAAAGTTCAATCCAGTCATGTGACTGCATGACTTTTACTTGTGCTGGAACATAATCTTGGATGGAACTGTATATTTATGTTTTTCTTCCACTGATTCATACATTTGTGTCTTTTCACCTCCGACGGCTCATATGGACATAAGCTTTAACATCAGCTCTTCACCAAACCCAAACCTCCCACACCATGAACCGTGAGACTGCAGGTTGTTATGACGCCCTCCCTTCTAGCTACACTGATAACTCATGATTATTCACCTCTAAAAGAACCTGCCTGAAGCCGACAGCGAGACACGCTCCTGTCAACACGCCGACGCCAACATTAAAACATGCCCGAACAGCCGGTCGCAGTGTTCCGCCGTCAACCTGTTTGTACGACCCGGAGTTAATAAAATACACGGTAACTTAAGAGAACTTTAAAGAATCCTCTGGATGAAACTCAGGTCGAATAAAAAGAATAAACCCAAGGAAAAGGGAAGTTCCTGTGAAGTAGCGGATGAGTCAACAGCAGCCTAATCATAGTCTTTAAAGGTGTGATCGCTCCGCAGACAAGACGGAACAGGAGTCCATCTTATCCTGCAGAAACTGTCGGCAGGACGTCCTGTTAATCATCATCCATCTGCAGGAGGAAACGGACTGACTCATGTTGGAATCAGCATCTTATCGAACAACAGTCAATGAACGTCAGCAGTTAAACATCATTCATAGATCAACTCCAGGTAAAAACAATAGAGGAACCAGATGAGGAGGATGAAGAAACCTCATAGAACAGTTTAATAATAACTGTGCTCTGCCTTGTGGACATGTTTCATGAAGACAGGCATCTTGTTCTTTGCAGCACATTCCAAAAGGTATTGCACTTTTATTTAATTACTGAGGGAAACGCCTGCTGTTAATTCTGCTCAGTATTTAATAATCAGACTTCAAACTACAGAGCTGACCATCTGGTCAAAAGATCAGGTTTTCTAATGTAGACCCTCATCTGGAGTGAAAACCATCGACTGTGCTCGATTATTAGACGGCGGAACCATGATAGAACGCATTAGTTTCTGAACTGCCGGTAGTTTGATATAATTCACCCCATGTTGGCTTTTTGGTGCCAAAGTGATCATATTTGGACAAAAAGGGGCAGGACTATTCAAGAGCCTGCCTTTTACCTGACTCCTTGTTTTTACTAAATATATGTATTTTTCTGTGTTTCTTGCTCTTTGACTGCCATCCTAGACTTCTCAATGCCCACACTCTGACGTCTGGGACTTTTTTCTGAACTGGTGGGACAAAGATAAGAAAAAACAGAAGAACTAAGAAAACCAGGACCATGTGAACAGGTGTACTTAAAGGTGGGGTCCGAGATGTTTTTCTGGAGCATTTTTTACTACACTGCTAAAAATCCCCTTCATACCCCGATTGCAAAAATATAATTCAATGCTCTGACACAAAAATGAAAAGTTTTATTCACCTGTGGAACGAACAGGGCTGAAAAAACAACACCCAATCATTCTGAGCGCCCACTCGAAATGATTGAACGGTGATATGTCTATCAAATTCAACTGCCATTTGTCCTGCTCCGCCCCAAGCATTGCACGTTCTGGTAGGCTGGAGGCGTGGCTTCGGGGGAGGAGTCTGAAGAAAGGGGTTGGGATGTTTGAATCGTGTCTTTTCAAAATGTAGCCTGCTCGAGCCGTTTTTCTTCTCAGACCCCACCTTTAATGAGGTGATTAAGAGGTAATGAGAAACAGGACATTTCACAATAAAACACAAAACAACACAGAAAAAGGACAAACAGAGCTGGAGTAGCAGAGGTTTTAAGGCCTATTCATGTTTACAGACACATACAAATACAGATGGAGCCTTCAGTCCAACCTCTGCGTTCATGACGTCCGTATTTATATCCGTTCTCTCGGAGTTTGTGGATGCGAACCCAAACTGAAGTGGCGAATACATTGCAGTACCACCGGGAACTGTAGGGGGCAGTGTTAAGATTTAAGAGAATCCTTTCCAGAAATGGCGGAACGTTACAAAGAGCGACTGAGTGAGTTATTGAAAAACTAACGACATATTTACGACAACTACCCTTCAATATCAACATTAGTATCATCGTTAGTATTACGTCCTCTGTTGTCGCCATGTTTGTTAATACTGACCGTTGTTGTCTTCTTCTCTAAAAAAAAACTTTACTCTTCTTCGTGGTATTTGTGCAGTATGTTAATTTAAAGCAGCGCCCTCTGGTGGATTAAATAACACTCATTCAAATGCATTATAAGTATAAAGGAAACTACACTCGACACCAAAAGGAACCTATTTGTGTACATAAAGCCACAAAAATTAGAAAAATTACATTAGTGGTGATGTTCAGGAGAAGCGGATACTTAAGAGAGGATAAAAAAATAAAATAAACTCGTATTTAACTGAGTCTAACAGGGGTCACATCAGCAGTAGTGATGACAGAATGTTATAGGTTTTTTTAATTTATATTTTCTTTTCATTTTTAAAATTCTACAACACAAACATTTAGAACATAGTGTCAGTTGTCATCCTATATATTGTCCACGTTTTCCATCGAGCTTCGCATGTTGCTTGCTGTTGTCTCTCCATGTTGTGACAGAATGTTATAGTTTTGAAGCTTCCTTTGGCAAAGCAAAATTTGTTTAGCACCAAAAGGCAGCCAGACTACTATTCTGCTGTCAGGATGCTGGACAAGACAAGTTAAAAGAAAAAGAAAAAAAAAAAAGTGATAGTTTTAACTTCAAATAAAGCAGTACGTTCAATATCCAAAACTATCACCGCAGTTTTAAAGCGTGACTATCCTAACTCTGTCACGAACTCATCATTGCAGAAAACAAAAGAAAAGAAAAAGCTCTGAAACTATCTGTGAAACCTAATTACCAGGCAGAAGATTTTCCAAAAACAGTCGAGCATTGGCTAAAGTTAGCAACAAGACACAGCGGCTATAAAAAGTCAACATATTCTACATAAAACTCTCATTTTTGGACCAAGAACACAGGCTTTCTGGTTTATTCTAAAGCATCTATCACGTCCACCACAGTCATGTTGTTTTACTGCACAGTTTGGTGAAAATATCATATGGTGACATGTACAATTTTGTGTTTTAAGTTTAGTTACTTGCTTGGCTCTTAAAATGGCTCTGGAAGATGCATGGATTCTAGATTTAGAATCAAAAAACTTAAAAGTCCGCGTTAAAACCCTTTAAACCTTGAGCCTCAAAACATCCGCCTGGACTTTTTTTAACTTTTGCTTATTCTGCTCATAAAATGTCAGGAAATGTCCTATAAGTGCATACTTTTGCACATATTTGCAGAAAACTTGGATCTTTCAATATGTGGCAGCTGTTTAAAATTTGCATGTTTTAAAATGAAGGAAAATCACAAAAACAGAATTAGATTTTACAGTTTTAGTCATTTTAGTTTCTCCGCCGTCTGTCTGTCTGTGTGATCACCAGTGATGAATGAACTGCTTCGTCAACTATAGGAAGAGGAAATTATTTTACTGACAACATATTGGCTATGAAACGCAACGTCTCCACATTCAGAAACTGGTGGAATTTTTCCGACAGCACAAACCAGAACAGTTACAATAATACAAAATCTGCATGTGTGAAGTGTCACTGAAGCTTTACTCAGTTTTTGTAGCATAGAATAAAAAAAACGAAGCATGTTTTACACAGTTCATCTCTGCTCAAATGGATTTATTTCGTTCATTTCTGGTGAAAAATCCACCTGTATGTGAAGTGTTGAGCTGTGTTTCTGTTACTGGTGTCAAATTATGGAATCAGTTGAATGATGAGTTGAAATTATGCCGCTCGTTAAGGCTAATGACGTTTGTTTTGTCTTCTGTTAGAATGAGAAATGATAAATGACTCATCAATAGCGCGTCAGATTACATTCATTCAAATCTAATCTATCAGAAACGTGCTTCAGATGTGACACTGAAGTTGGTTCCTTCTACATTGTACCTGCTGTGTATGAAAATTAAGCTTATCTGGCCTAACATCTGCTCCACTTTAACTAGAACCACAGGCTTAATGCTGCAGTGGAGCCTGAACTGTGTTTACTGGGGAACTTTACAAGTATTCCTGGTTCCCTAAACAATATACAACTCAAATGTATGGAGGTTGTTCTATGTGTGGCCAAGAAGTGTACTGCGGTGTCATGGAAATCTGATTGTCCTCTTGTTACTGATAGGTGGACTTTGGAAATGAACAGTGGCATCCCCCAGGAAAAAAATCACTTATTGTCTCAAAAAAACAATAGGACACCTTTTGGAAAATTTGGCAGCCATATTTAGATCCTATTGGTACATATGTCTTACACCAAGTACTTAATGTCGTTATCTGTATTGACCTTGTGCACTGACTGGTTTTTTTTTATGTCTTTGGATTGATGGTATATTTTGTTTGTACACATTGTATATTTAAAAAAACAAAAATAAAATATTCCAAAAAAAACCCCAGCACGTCAGATGGACGACTGGAGTCACAGTCAAAACTGTGAAGCAGAAAACATCTAAAAACTACACCTAGTCTGAACAACAACAAAAAAAAAAAAAAAAAAAAATGTATATATATAATGTGTCACTCGTTGTTGAGTTTAAAAAAGTTTTAATTGGTCAAATTTCTAAGGGCTTTAAAGGTCAAATAATCTTTAAAGGATTTAAGAAATTGAATGTATATTACATTGTGTTAATGTTTTATTTGCTATAATTTCAGGTCGTTCGAAGGATGTGAGTAGAAGCAGAAATAAGCCTTTTCTGTTTCTAATGGTGTGAGCTGTACGTTCTGTATATGTATGTGTTTTTCTATGGAACCAAAATAAAAATATTCATTCATTCAAGTGCAGCTGCGACTGAATAAAATAATTATACATGGTTTTATTCCACTTACATTTGCAATTCAATGAACTCGGTGACCCTATATTGTACATAATTACATGTGAGGTCCTTCATTTTCTTGTCAGTGTCAGTGTGATGTTCTGGAGAAAACCAAGAGAGCTACAAATAAACACGATGATCCAAAAAAACACATCAGGAACATTAGGATCTGTTTTTTTGGATGGGGAGTGTGTCGACCAACGCCCAACACAGTGAAGTCCTCTGAATGTGAACTGGCCCCGCCCTGTTTGGACTGAAGACACACCCATATGTACACTCTGTACCCACGGTGTGGATTTTATTCATAGAGGATTAAAACTGTGTTCTGTTGTCCCTGTATGTCACCATCATGTTCTATCTGGATCAGAACCAGCTGAATGTGTGAGTTTCAGGTTCTGTTCTACGTTCCAGCCCTGTGGTCTGGATGCAGATCAACCTGACTATAGAAGTGGGCGGGACTTTCACTGGAGGAGAACTGAACTAAATCACAGTCCATATATGACTTCTACCAGTGATCAATAGGAACTAGATTGATATCTGGAACCATTTAGATGTTAGAAACCATCCAAATATGGACCATTAGAAGAAAAGACACATTTTTAACATAAAAATCTGAATTCCTCAAAATTGTGAACAAGGAAGCCGGATAAAAAATTTGAAATGAATCATCTACCAGTCGTTTTGGGGAAGAAGATTGTTGAAATCTAGACACTGGTGACCTTGAGTTTGACCCTCCAAAGTCTCTCAAGGTCAAAGGTCAAGGACCCAAATGAAAGTCCATATATGACTTCCTATCAGTGCTCAATAGTAACTATACTGATATCTGGGACCATTTACATGTTATAAACCATCCAAATATGGGCCAGAATAAGTAAACGCACATTTTTAATATTTCAAAAACTCATCATAAATTCATCCAGTGAGCTAAAAAATTATGTTGATTCATGGACTTACAGCCATGAAGTGTAAGTGAGTTTTCCCCAAAACCCTCATGTAAATGCATGTATATAGCAGACGTACCTGTGGGTGATGCAGCGTCTGCTCCTCATGGTCACGCCGCTGCCACAGGTGCGACTGCATTCACCAAACGGACCCCATGCGTCCCATTGGTCGCCACCGGGCGCCTGCACACAAAACATTTCACATTACGATTTATGGTTCAGAAAAACACTGAAGCAGCATTTGAACCCGATCCAGTGGACACTCTGCACAAACCCTTCAAACAAAGGAAACTGGCTCCTGGAGATAAAAACAGGATGATTTAGTAACTATAGGAAGTAGTAAACGCTAATATGAGGCTTCAAAACTGGAAATAATGACTTACAAGATGAAAATCAGTTCCTCCTCCTGATTCAGATGTATTTATTGACAGATCGATGACCGTCTTCGTCCTCATCATTTCCTCATATTCATCCATTCATAGTGTGTTTATTCTACATTTGCTGCCTCTTTCACTCTATATTTCATTGTCTTGTATCTCACACGTGTAATGACTATAAAGTTGAATCTAATCTAATTAAACCAGGTTGTGTTTTCGCCAATAAAAGCCTGTGAAAATTATAAAATCCTACAATCATTCATCACTGAACCATAGAAACTTGGAGAAAAAATCTAAAACAGATGAATTGCAATGGAAATCCCCCAAACGTCTCACACCTCCTTGTGGATGAGTGACCTCATGCTCCATCTAAGTCTGGAAAATCATAAATACACATGTCATGTTACAATGTGGACACTTGCAGCTTTAACTCTGCTGTGGTCTATAAATGTAAAAATATTCTTTTCTTTTAAAATTTGGGGGGGTGCAGATTATATTCAGGTGCTCTTTATAGTCCAGAAAATACGGTATATAATTGTGTCTCACCTTGTCAGTTCCTCATTTTAACCAAATACATCTTTTCAAGTCCCCTCTGGGACTAATAAAGGAATATCTTTTACTTGTCTTACGTTTTTTTTAATTTTAATTACCCTGCCCCCCAAAGAGAAGGCAAGGGATTTTGTTTTTAGTTGAGTTTGTTTCTTTGTTTGTGAACACTTAAGGAGTTAAATTATTGGTTGACTTCATACCAAACTCAGTTCATAGATTACCAGTGACCCAGAATAGGTGTGATCACATTTTGGGAAAAGTTGGTCAAACTTTTAATTTATTTTGTGAATTTTTAAAATCTTCTTTTTCCCCATTTCCTTATAATGAGCCAACTGTGTCTGTGCAGTTTATGTCTATGTTGACAAAAGCACATGCATAGACATGATGACATCAGCTGCATTGGTGCCAAAATAAGCTACAATATGTGTGAGGGGTGGGGCTTGTTGTGCCTGGAACCACTTGTTATATCTTGTATTTATAATTTACTATAGAGACGATGTCTACCGGCTAAGAATTCCTTGTGTGTGTTTATGTACTTTGCAAATGAAGATGATTCTGAGTCTGATAAATTGCTTTAAATAACTATAATAGCTGCTTATTTCCAGTTTCAGAGTCAGTGGGACTACAGTAACATTAAAAACATGAACAGTGATGCATCTGTGATGAAAAATATCCACGTTTCTGGTAACTTTACACCCATGGCGGACCTCTCCCTGGTGTCCACGTGCATAAACTTTGGCTTTATTTCATAATACGTGCATTAATCCTATGAAACATTAAACCAATGCTCTGGTAATCAGAGGCTCTGCTGTTCCAGGCTCTTTACACAGTTCTTCTTGTTTTCCTTTGCATGTGTGTTACAGTGGATATTTACCATGAAGACTGGAGCCCAGAGCAGCTGAAGGATTAGCAGAGACAGCAGCATCTTCACTGTTTCCTGGAAAAAACAGAATGAGACACAGTGGGTTAGTCACTGTGACTAATAGACTATCAGACATTGGGCAACTTCTACAGAAACAAGCCAGGGCAATAAGTGTGGAGGCAACAAGGGATGGAGGACACAACCCACCGTCCACTAAAGGACCCACCGAGATGAAAGACACAGCATCAATCAGTGCATGGCAGCAAACGCACACCAGTGAACGCACCACAATCACAACAATTAAGACATTTATCTCTGTGTTGTTGCCCCGCGGTGTTTCCGAAAGCACTGCCAAGTATATAAATGGGATGATGTTTAATGATTAATGTGTAAAGATCAAACTAAACGTGGTTGGTTCAGGGTTTGTAGAAATCCCCAAAGTATATCTGACAAAGCCTGCAGCGTAATAAACCATTAGCATCATAGATAGACTTTTATATCATCATAGTTATATTTATTGTGATGCACAGTTTTCTTTTGTCTTCAGGATTTATTTAGTTCACACTGAAAATAAATAATGACTTCATTTATTGTCATAATTATTTCTAGCATCTGATATGAAACCATTCATCTAAACTTTATCAGTATCTCTGTGAACACATTTATCACTTCTACACTGTTTGTTTTTTCCTGAGTAAATGAGGGGGTTTCCTGCCCCCTGCCCCTTCTACAACCCCTCCTCTGAGGCAGGAGGGGCTGATGGGAGATTCCAAACCACCTCTGACCATTCTGCTACGACAACCAGCGATGGAAGTTACACTGCAGACGTGAATTCACCACGGCAACGACCTGATGACTTCAAATATGCAAAGAAACACTCAGAGTTCAGAAAAACACCAGATAAAAGACCCTCAACTCAGTGGTGAAATAAGGAATAAGGACATACTCAGATTTGTTACTTAGTAGTTTAGTTTATGGGAATCATTGTGAAACACTTCATGATTCCCTTTCATCTGAACTAAGAGGAAACATTCACTTAAAGGCAAGGGAAGAAGTCTATTTTTGTTATTTCTGTCATTATTTCACACTAATTTCAACTTCTACAATTGCAGCAGAATTATGAGTCTATAAAGGATCCTGAATTCAAAGTGTTTTTGAGTATTTTCAGCAAATCATTCTTCAAAATATCTAAATTAAAGGTGCTTACTGTGTGATTAGTCATTTACTCAAAACATTAAGCATAGTCCATATCTTCAAACAACTGACTGTTTTTTGTTATTTTTAGGGTGGAATAAGTTTTACTTGGCCAAACTAATGTTTTTGAGACTGTTTCTGCAAAAGTTGTAAAAATATAAAACTGAATGTTATACTAGTGGTTCACCCACTGCTCGGTTGGTTAGTTTTATTATTACTGTCATTTTCATTATTATAATTAGATTACTTAAGTTACATCAAAACTTAATTAAAATGCTCATCAGTATTGTGCTCCAATGTGATTTTGCTAATGCTTCTGGCTAACATTCATTCATCATTCATACCCGCTTTATCCTCACTAGGGTCACGGGGGTCACATGGAGCCTATCCCAGCTACTTAAGGGTGAAGGCGGGGT